>VZTM01040682.1:237078-298743 GCA_013400555.1 Jacana jacana | reverse complement strand
GGCGGCCGCCAGCCGCAGCGCCCTGCTGGGAAAGGTGGGTTCCCGGGGACGGGGGCGGGAGAGCGGGCCGGGGGAGCGCGGCCGGAGCCGGGAGGACACGGTTTGCCGGCGGGACGTCCCGCGGGGCGGAGGAGTCCGGGAGTTTCTCCCCACGCCTGCGGCGGGCGGTTGGGGGTTCCCCGCAAAGACACACACCACATTCCCTCCCCCGCGATGTAAAGGTGGAAGCGAGGGGATGCTCGGCTGGGGATGTCCCCAAAATACTCCGACAGGCGGGAGGGAGCGGCCCCAGGAGCCCCCGCGGGGGCTTGTACCGGCTGTCCGGCCGCTGTCGCACCGACGGTCCCCGCACTGCCCCAGAGCCAGACGCGTGTCCCGGAGTTAAGAAAGACCGAGTGCCTCGAAAGCGGTTTTATTCGGCGTGTCGGCCTCTGCCAGGTGTCCGTCAGGTGCAGGCAGGAGCTGGCTCCCGCTCTCGTGCTGCTTGCGGGGCTGAGTGGCCAGAAATTCCCGGCCGGTCCCGTAGCCGGTGCTTTCTTTCATCGCACCCCCGAGTTTTCCCCTGCGCTGCCGGTGCGGTTACAGCCACACAGAGTCCCTCTGACAGCCGGAATGGAGTGAGGTTGGGAGCTGAAGTTTCCGCTCCCAAGGGAATGTAATTTCATTTTTATGTATAAGGCGTGTGATTTATTGAAGGAGAGTACTGCAACATATGCATTTATTTATTTTAAAAATGCAATCGAGTGCCTGATCTTGCTCCCTTTAAAATCAATGGCGAGGGTTTCATTGACACAGAGGGCACAAGATCAATTTCCTCACAGTGTTCTGCATTATTGTGAAATTCAATATGATAAAATTTACTACAGGTCCTCTTTAGGAGACTTTGGGATGGAGATGCTCTGAAGGCTGTGAACTTCATGTTATTTCTAATGTCATGCATGTAGTGGATGTATTTAATTGTCTTTGATCTTTCATGGAATCTGCTTGAGCTGTAGTTAAGTGGCTTTTGGCTTTTTGGCTTTTGCTTTGGAAAGGTCAATGCAGAGATTCCTTGTGAAGTTGTATCACTGGAGCAAATGTTTCAATTAATTAATTTCCTTTTTTTTTTTCCTTTTTTTTTTTTTTCTGAGAAAAAATGAATAGACCTGTACTGGTGTTTTGAAGTTTTGCCTGCAGGAAATGATGGCAAATGCCATACATTGTTCCATAAAATTCAATTTTGGAGTCTGAAGTGAAATATGCTTGGCAATATTTCTGGAAGGGTAGATCCTTTATTACTGAGCTGTAGACCACAGTGATCTTCAGGTATTTAATAAGGATTTGTCAGACTTGAAGAAGAAAAGAGGCAATGGGATTCTGTCCTCTGTTTTTTTGCTTATTTGTTTTTCAACTAAACATAGGATTGCAGCTTTGTCATAGCAGACAACTTGTGTCATCTTGGGTTTCAGCATTACAAAAAGGGAAGTTTGCATTCATTACATAGTTTAAAATATGGTATCCTCACAGTCTGGTTTGTTGTCCAGAAAGGAGTAGTCTGTTACAGGAGGTAAGGGAGGCTTGTTGCATCTGCAGGGTTTCGTGTTGTGGAGGCAGGCTCTTGTGCCCAGACAAAGCTTTTGTGACCATCCAGCAAGAAGACCATCTCTGATATTTAAATCCTAGTCAATTTAGGATGTTACAGGGGGATGTGCATGTAAGGAAACGCTTGGTGGGGAAAGTTACTTGAGAGTAATTTTTGTCTTAATGCAAATTTGTAGAGAAGTTGAGTTTTCATTGTTTTACCCTAAACTGGCAGATTTTAAAGAAGTACTTCCCTAGCTGTTATTGCAGATGTCATACAGTAAATAAAACCACATCACATTCTGTTGATTTCTGTCTTTGTTTGAGTAGGACTTTGGTGAGCATCTTCAGTTCTGCTGTCTGTTTCTGTCTGGGTTGTTATCCATCTGAATTTGATGAAAAGCAAAGTTACGCATGACCTGAGAATCATATTTTGGCTTTTATGCTTAACAACTGCCTTTTTTTCTCCTTTGCTGGGGCTAATGGGTGATTCTGGGGCAGTGGGTCTGTTGGGGCAGGGTGGGTCTGTGGAGCTGTTTGCTTGGCCTTTTGACTGACCACACAGTTGTTTTTTTTTTTCCTGGAAATCAATGCAATGTGCTTGATCCTTACAAGATTCATTACAGTGAAAGAAAGTCTGAACTAATCTGCTTTTAAAAAAAGCAGCAGGGGAGAATAATCCTCCTTGGAGCTGCTGATACAGCTGATTGCTGAGCTATCCTGGAGACATGAGTACGGCACCTCTCTCTGTACTAAACAATAGATGGTACAAACCTGCCTAGAATTAGCCTTTTATGAGGCTGATACTGAAGAGCAGAATTGTATCCCTTTCAGTCCTTGACAGCTTAACTCCCTTGGAGAAAACTGAAGTGATTCTTTATGGTATATACAATTATTTTTTTTTATAATGTCAGAAAGAACTGTAGATTTGCTGCCTGGGGCTTAAATGCAAATTACACTATTTTACTAATTAATACCTTTCATTTTAGGTAATGCAGTATATAAAATGAGACGTACCATTATGGGCTTTTTTTGGTTAGGAAGGAAAATGCTAATTGTGAAATGTACTGGCAGAGAGCCAAGGTCACTTCTATCAGACTTCAGTCTTGCCCAGATCCTTGGACCGATATATTAGAATCACACCAGGGATCTGTTTCTCTGAGACTTTTAATTAACCTTAGAAGACACTGCGGGGTCAGCTTCCGTGTTGATGTTACACCTGTGTTTGGCTTCCACACCTTGTCCATGGGGGAAGTCTTCTTTGCACAGGCGGTATTGTCTAAAATCAACTAGTGTTGTTTAGCACTTTGGCAAAACTCTGGGGGTTTTGTATGTCTTTATCCAGTCTTTGGTCCTTCTTTTCCCATAGTTTCTGGAAGACTTGGTTTATCCAGAGTGCGGAAACCCAGCCCGAGAGGGGCTGCGCGGGGGAGGAACTGACACTGGGGCTGCTCTTCAAGTTGTCTGAGACCATTCTTCAGAAATGCTTCCCAAATACTGTAGGTGTTTTAAGATATGTGGTACACATCTTCGGCATGAGAGATCTCCAAGTGGTGTTTACCACTTTAAAAATATTTGTGATTCTATTGATACATAGTGGTTACGTGACCTTTGGTAAAACAATTAGTCTCCCAACACCTCTATTTCAGCCTGTAAAAAATCCCCATACTTTTTTTCTAAACAGTATATCACATGTGGGGATGTTGGCATTAAAGATGCTACATAAATGCAGAGCGTGGTATTAGACATTATAAAAGGGTCCGACTGCTGAAGGAACGCACTGGCAGAGCGAGGAAAGGAAATCCAGTATCTGTTAGAATGCACCCCCCCTTCTCTGTCCCTCAGGGGATAAAGCAGGAGGCTAAGAGTGGTTTATAATGGTAGGCACATTACACACAAGGTTATAATTTATTGGCTCCTCTGTTTCCATTACCACTGTGGAACCGCTTGGGGAATTCGGGTTCTGTCAAAGTAAATGGCTCCCTGAGATTGTTGAGGCATTATGGTAAATCTGCCTTCTTTACTGAGTGTGGGGTTTGGATTTTGGGTGGGTTTTTTTTTAAACAATTCTTGCAGTTTATCACTGAGAAATTTTTTTAGGAGCCCTCAAGAGCAAATAGCCAGCTAAATGCACGCAAGGCTTTATTAATTTCCTCCCAAACCAGGCATCTCCCACTCCAGGTGCGGGGTTTATTGCTTGCCTGCTTGCAAGGCAAACTGAGAACAACATTTGCATGAAAAAGAAACAACCTATAAAAACAAAACATGTCTCTCAGTTTTCCCAGCAGAGAGAAGACGGCTGAAGGGAGGGATGGGGATGTGGTGTGTTACCAGGCAGGGATGTGGGTAATGGTAGAGCATAAGATGTGCACGTAAAGAAAATGATGTGTCAGCGGGCTTGAGTGAAGTGATGGATGGGCTGCGCTCCCCTGCCTTGCACTGGGTGCTTCTCCCACCCATCAGCCTTGCAGAGCTGTGTCAGGTGGAAGGCTGCCTGTAGCATGAGCCAGACCAGGGGAGAGGTGACTACCCTTGGGTTCAGGGGAGTTTTGCAAGCAGAGCGAGCAGCACTAATTTGCTGTATAAGCCTTTCAGTTGCCCTGTTCGTAGAAATTCTCCCAAAGAGGGCTCGAGTTGTTATTTTTCACGAGAGGGCTGCTGTATCCTAGGCTGGATTGAGCTTGGAGGAGACCTTGTGTTGTTTGCGTGGTTTTTTTCCCTGCTGCTGCTGCATTTCCTTCTCAGATACATTGTCTCAGGTGAAGATCCCCCACAAGAGGAAGCAGATGGAGCCTGGTGTTTATATCCATTTATAGCCCTTACAAGCAGGAGTGGGTTGCGTAAGGGGCGCACTTTGTCATTGGCAACAAAGACTCTTCAACTTGGTTTTTTAATGAGATTTGCACAGACTGGAGTGCCGCTCTTGTCAGCAGTGCACAGTGTGCATAGGCCTGTGGACATACCTCACTTCTGTTCTTTCTCTCTCACTTATTTGCTCCTGGTACTGTAGTTGGGCTGGCCCGTGCCTGAACTTTGTCATGAAGCCATCCAAATAAGACGGATAGTCCACGTGTCAAAGTCTCTGATCTTGAAGATTTATTTATTTATTTGGCTGGCAGATGGCTGAAAAATGTGTTTCAACAGAGGACATCAACAATCATACTAAAGGGTATTGTGAAAAATACAGGCAGAAGTATTTAAAGTCCCAGCAATTAAGTTGTCCTTACAGAAGTGAGTGAGCATAGGAAAAGGGGTTGCTGAGGGTCTGAGTCCGAAAAATTCATCATTTACCCTTAAAACTTTCTGGAAAACCCATCCTTTGCAAGTGTCATCTTCATGTCCATTTTATTTTCTAGAAATGGGAGTATTTTTACCCATCTTTGAGTTAACTCTTACTTGCAAGCTGGAAACATGCATGATGGGCCTGATGTGACCAAAGTGTGCCAGTGCTGACAGCAGACTTTTCCTTCTGGCTTGGGATGGCCAACAGTGGCTCAGTCACACCTGGAAGAGTCATGGGGCTGTGGAGAGGCCTTTGTGCCACTAGCCCCAGACCCTCCCTATTTGTTTGTGTCAGAGTGGCATGCCTCTGCGGGACTCTTCTTGCTGTCAAGTATGAATGCTAAGTTTAATCCCTGCACGTCATCCCTCTGAATGATTCATGATGAACACCGGTAACGCTTAGTGTATGACAGCATTCAGTAGCTGGTTACTCAAAGAGAGATACTTCACTCAGCCCTAAGGTCCTGTGCACATTTTACTTCTCACAATTTCTTCCCACCTCGCCTAAATCTCTGTTGTTTGTTGTTTGAGGAGATGGCACTGCTGTAGTTTAGAGGCTGCAAAAGAAGAGAGAGTGTGGTTCTCTGCAGAACATGACCATTGACCTCTGGTGAGCTGCACGGACCTTCTGAGCTTCACGTTTCCCAGCTTGAAAACCTGCCCCAGCAGCACTCACCCACCTTTGCCATCTTCAGGGGGAAGCTGCCTTGCAGACACAGAGTTATTCCGAGAGAGGCTGGGATTTGGGGAGATTCAAAAGCACCGATTGTGTACACTGAAGCTACAATAGTTATTTTCTGCTGCTGAATGGGGTTTGGCAGAGTTGCTGCACTTCGTTTGCTGGGAACGTGAGTGCAGGGATTCAGCAATGAGCACCGTGTACGGACTGTAACAGTACTCTGTATTCCCTGTTTCTAATCTTATCAGTCCGTGTTCAGGCAGAGTCCTGGTGCTGGCCTGGTGCCCAGCAGGTCAGCGCGGCTGAAGGCGCCGGCTGTGGATGCTGGGCATCCGTCCCTGCAGGTCAGGGGGAGGCGACGCCTGTTCTTTCTAGACAAAGCTGTGTCCGTGCGGTCAATAAGCCACCACATCAAATGCTGCAACACTGTTGTATTTATACCATGGAGGATTTCATGCTCTGGGAAGGTTTTGTTGGTTTTTTTTTTGTAGTCTGGAGTTATTTTTGTTTGCTGCCTCATAATTTTAGGTTAATAACCCCGTTACGGTTTCAGCTTGAAAAGTCTGTCTGGGTACTTCTTGAGTTTTGCAGTGCTGTATTTAGAATATTCCCTCCAATTTCACTCTTCTGCTCAACATTTCATGCCATATCTGTTAAGAAGCATGGCTTAAATTTCAGGTAAAAACCATATTTCCCTCTTGCACTTCAGCTGCCCACCTGTAATATCTGCAACTATGGGATGCTACTTTCTTTTGAAGTTGTAGATCACTCTTTCTTAGAAGCCTTTCCTGTGAGCTTCAGAAGGCCAGTTATAACTAAGTTTTCACCTTGATTAATGTCTTAAAGCATTGCAAGATTGTAATTGCTGACATCTACTGTACTGGATTGATTCGGTTTTCAGGGGCTTGGTGACTTCTGTGGACCAACACTGTTGGGGATGCATGGGGTTTCAGCTTTCTGGCACTCACTCATCACATATCAAGCTGAATTTTTACAAACATTTTTAGTGCGGTCATGTTAAAATCTGATATTTTACAACAGGTTTTCCCAATCTGGGGTAAGCTGTCATGGGAAGAACCCAAGATTAGTTCTAATAGGACATGAGAGCCTGGACAAAGATAAACTATGGGATTTGAGAAAGCTGCGTGACCTTGGCCTTGCCCCAGCTCCCACAGCAGCTGTGCTTCTGCAGCTGGGGAGGGAGTAATGGGGAAATCCAGTGCCAGCTGAAAGCTACCTATTTATCCCTAGCCTTGCACCAAACAAAACTGCTCCCAATTACAGAAGCCTATTGCATGGAGCAGATTGGTACTTTGGCTGGAAAGTTACTGGCCTCACTGTTATACAAAAGAGAAAATTTAAAAAAACAAGCAAACAAACTAAAAAACCCCAAACAAACCACCAAACCCAAAATAGGAGAGTGAAAAGAATCAGAAAAAAAATTCTTCCTCGTGCATTGTGCAGATGGGCCTGGGAGCAGGTTCTCCCCATTTACCAGCCCCAGATCCTCTTTCTTCTGCCAGTTCGGATTCCTCTGACAGCTTGAGCCATGCCTTTTCCTGACAGTTCAGGGCGGCGAGGGGGTTGCTGATGTGCTAGTTTTACTCACTTGGCTCCGTTACCGTCTTCCTCAGCAGTAATGTTAAACTCGTTACCTCCTCTTTGCGGGAAGTTTTGCTTATGTTGCTGGAGCATTGCTGAAAAACCCTTCAAATTGTTTGAATAGCTTAAAAAAAACCCCCACAGCATGTGCCCAATATTTTAATCTAATTGTTTTTGCATGTAATTTGACCGTTTTTATTTGGTTAAAAAGAACAAACATTAATTTAACAATACATGTACACGAGATGCCTCTCAGTTCAAGGGAAGGACAGAAGGAGGGAATATTACTTTTGGTATTAAAAAGACATTTTGTTTTCAAAAGTAGAGAGAAAAATGTAAAACATCTGGAATTAAGAGCACTTTCTGCCCAGTCTTTTAAGTACAGCTTCCATCAGCTCCACAGAACTTGCTGTGTGCTGGTCGCTGTTAGCTGGGGTCACCTGTGAGCTTGGGCAATCGGCTCCCTAATAAGTGCCCAAAGGAGCTGAAGAGGCTGCACCCTTCCTCTGCTGAGGTTACTGGGAAGAGCTAGTGTCTGGCATCGGGATCCCTCCTATGCATCTGCAAGCCAGCTACCAAAAGGTTAAATAAGAAAAACCACAGTCGGGTTTGTCTCATAACTGGTTTCTGGCACTTTCAGGTTGTCCCCTGCTGATGTCTGGCTTCTTGTCCCGTCAAAGCGGTTAGGATTTTTGGTGTGACCAGTCTATTTGCCTGCGGTTGACCTGAGGGCAGGGGTTTTGGAGGAACGCACGTCCTCATGGATGCCACGGAGCTGTTTCTGCAGCAGGTCTCCATCTTGTCCCGTTTTGGAAACTGGAGGGCATAGCAGTCTGGCTTGCAATGCTGGGTGCCAGAGGAGGGGGAAGGCTGTGGGATTCACTAATTAAAAAAAGAGAGAGAGATGGGACTGTTTTCCTTCACCATGGTGATCACATAACATAACTTGACTGGGGGATGCTGAGGGATTTTTGTCTGTTCTCGAAGGCGAGGGGAGAAAGGTGCAAAGCCCTTCCCCGCTCTGAGGCGTTCAACCACATTTCATTTTGAAGATACCTTAAGGATTTGTGGTAGTGAGGAATTTGTCCCTCGTGTTGGCTGTCAGATGGAATATGATTTATTGGCGAGTGAAACCAATGCTGTATATGGTTAAGGAGTGCTTTTCTGTGCACAAAAATGGTGTTTATGGAAAGAGGTTGCTTCATAGTTGATGCTTAGAGTGTCTTTCTGCTGTTACAGCAACAGGCATGAGAGTCTGATTATTCAGACAATTTATTTTTTTTCCAAGTTTTTTAACGGTCTGATCCAAACTATTATGAATTGGCCATTGCTAATTTTAGAATGGTCTGTTTGCATGAGATAACAAATCCCAGTTTTAGTTTGAAGAGAAAATATTTTAACAGAAGGCTGGCAAGATCGTTATCGAAATGCTAATGATCATTTCTCCTACAGTCTCAGTTATTTTCAGAGGGAGGACTAGAATAGACACATCATCTGAATAATATTGATTTTAATATGTATTACTGTCTCATTAAGCTGTTCAAGTCTTTCCCCTTCTGGACAAAAGGTTCATTAATTGCTGCAGTTGATGTATCATAAAAATGGGTTTAGGTGCTACATGGGTAGAAGGAAAGGGATCTAAAACGTTGACTGTGACGTTTGAACAGACTATGGGTAAAGATATTACAGTCCTAACCAAAAAGAAAAGGATACTCCTGTGTTTGGTGTGCCGCCTCCTGATTGCCTTCTGAGTGACAGCCAAAAAGTCAGTGAAACACAGGCACTACAATATTTACTTTACTAAACGATCATTTCAGTAAATATTACTGAACATGTTTATTTGCAGATTAATTTCAGGCTAATTCCAATCAAAAACTCCTCTGTGAGTTACTATAAAAAAGATACGATTTTATTAAGTTAGTTTTTAATTTCTAAATTCATTTTGAAACAGCTTTTAAGAGGCTGTCTTTTTGTCGGCTGCCTTCTTACCTGTTTTGAAATTCTTTTATTGCAGCTGGTATCAGGTTTGCTATATTCTCATCCCTGTAAGCAAATCAATATGTTTTAATTTCCAATAATAGTAATAATTTATGACTGTTTTATTACTTTAACACAGTAAAGTAGTAGAAAGTAGAAGGAAGATTTTGTTTTGATTGATTGCATTTTGATTGACTTCACTTAGCATTTATTTATCTGTAAATAAGATACACATACATAAATATAGGTATGTGTGGGTATGTGTAATATATATACCTCCCTGAATGTATACATTTTTTGGCAGAAAAGCCTGTTCCAAGCATTCTTCTTGAGTCCATATCCAACTCAGTAAATCATGCAGTTTTGTCAGCGTGTGCTGGGCATGGGTGTATGTTGTGTCATGGTGAAATAGCTGGTCCTGCTGCATCTCTGAACCTGTGCCCACTGTCACCCTCCGTGATGGAACATGCCTGCAGGAGGGACAATATGTGTGCCCGTAGACAGTATCCTCTCGCACCCTGAAAACACAGATATGTGCGTGTCACGTAGGGGAGGAGGGATGTCCAGGAAGGGAAGGAGGACTTGGCTGGAGGTGAGGCAGGGGAATGGGTACTGGCCTGCTGCGAGGCACCTGCCCCTTGAGGATGCTGAGGCCCTTCATGACAGGCTTTTCTGCTTTTTGCTGCCAAACCTCCTTGCAATTTTGTGCTAAAATGTCATGAGATAAGAGACAGAAATAGCACAGGCTTTCCTGGCAGAAGCATGAGCTGCAGCATGTCGAGTGGGCAGGATGCATCAGGGCTGTTGCTCCTCACGGGGAGGGTGCAGTACCACAGAAGAGGCAGGCGTGGACGCCTTCGTGTTTAGTCCAGAGCATCTTGTGTTTCAGCCAAGAATTTTCGTGTGAAGAGCCTCATTCGTTCACATACTTCCTTTCTAAAACAAACCATGAAAGAACCCTTGGAGAATACAGTCATACATACACGTCATAAAAGACAGTAAAATAATAGTTGACAACCATGAGATGAATGGGGTTTTTTTGCTTATTCTTTTCTGCTGTGTAGGTAATCATGGTGTTAGATCACAGTGGAAAACATCTGATTATTTATATTTCACAGAGATGCAGCAATGTAAAATCTGAACCAATCATACCTTTTTAATAATGAAAAATCAGTACGTTATTTTCTGAAAGTGTAGCACTTTTGGTCTGTATTACAGAATGGAAACTTTGTTTTTTCCTAGCTTGAGTTTTATTTGTTCTTTTGATAAACACAGGACTTCCTTTTATATGTGGTCAGTCTCACGTTTATCTGACTATCTGTTTCCATGGTAGGGCTATCACTGTAGTCATCACTGTTAAAAAGAATTTAGCACACTTTAAAGCTGTGTAGGGTTCAGCATCTGTAATAACATTGTTCAGGCAGGGAGAGGTCATTTTGTGCTTATTAACAAACAAGAACTGAACAGCCAGGGCTGAATGGCCATCTCCCACTCATCCTAGTCCTTAAAAACAAGGAAGCAAGTAGCTAAGGGGAAGGTCGGCGTCTTCCTCCCTTTGTCTTGCCAGCAGCATGCTGCAAGAGATGCAGAGGTGTAGAGAACCACAGGGCTTTTGCTTTCCACTTTCTCTGCCTCTCACGATGGTTTCATAAGGAATCACTGAAAATCTCTGTTGCTGAGAAGTAGATTTGCCCATTCTATTATTTTATTATTTTTTTTTAAATACAAACTATAGCATTGAATTTGCTGCCTTCTGCAGTGTGTAGAGCTGAGAAAATGAACCTTGTCTGCCCCTGAATAAGAGTGGGAAGTGGATTTGGTGCATCGAGTCACCATGGTCCTCTGGGGGCTGCGGAGGAGTTTGAGATGCTCTTTAATGCATCTCCTCTCCCAGATGTTTCGCCCACTTTAAAAATGTTACTAAAAATAGGAATTCCAGAAACAAACTGCAGTGTTAGTAGTGATAACAGAAGATCCAGGAAAGGATCTGTGTCATTGTCCCCTTCCTGCAATGCTCTGCCGACAGTCGAAGACATCCAGCAGACAGGAGCAGGCAGGAACAGCCTGTCCAAGAGGTGGGCTACAGCTCTCCCATCCTCCTCTCTCCACCTGCATTCTCCCTCTCCAGCAGGCCAGGGCATTTGCCAATGTCAAGAGTAGAGGCATGGTCACAGGTGTTTGTCAAACTGTTAACCTCCCAAATTAACACATTTGAATCTTTTCTAGCCTGTTCTGCGGAGCCTGGCTTTCAGGCTGGACATTGTCACTCTTCTCTGTCCACTGGGTGGAGGGAGGGACCAGGAAGATGAGGTCCTTCCAGAGAAGGACCTAGAAAATGAGCTGCTTCCACGCGGGTGATAAAGTGCTTCATGAGTGACCAGTGCTGCTAGTGGTTGAGGAGCCTAGGAGAGGAGTGTGCTCGGCAGTAGCCAATGAGGGAATGACTATAGTAGGTTTAGTCATACTGGAAGACAGCACGGAGCTGCACAGAAGGTGAGAGAGGATCGTTTTGGATGTTTGGTTTCCTGTGGGAGTAGGGTTTGTGCAATAGCTTAATCTTAAAAATATGAGCAGAGTGTTTATGGAGAGTTTGCCCTGACAGCATTGTAGGTCAGTAATAAGACTAATAAGATTTGGAGAGCGTGTTGAACTCTCCTTTTTGCATCTGTGTACCTTCCTCTCCAAACTCTGGAACTACTGCCACAGCAGGGGCATAGTTGACTGTTGCTGATGAGCATCTTCCTTGTTGCTACAGCTGAAATGGAGTCAGTGGGCTTGTGTTGTGGCATATTTGTCATCAAACCAAAATTCCCTGGACACACCTTGCTTTGACCACTTTTCATGTAGGCCACCACTCACTTAGAAAACAGTGACAATGGCAGCTGCCTCCTGCCCATGAGGACAGGAGGAGGATCAGGTGAGAGCACTCATGCAGTGCTGGGCAGTCTCTGCACTAGGACACTGTCCTGTCAGAGGGGCTCTTCCTTGTTTAATTTGATCAGATAATTGAGAATGAATTACTCTGGCTATCAAAGCTGTGATGAAGGTGGGCTTCTGAGTTCACATTTAAAATGAAAGAACACGGGAAACCATATAGAGTTCAGGTTCCTTAGCTGCTCTGATGCTTTCAGTGAAGATGTGCTTCCTTGATGTCCTGGATTGAGGTAAAACAAACCAATTTTCTGTTTAGTAGTTTTACTTTTTTAGCTGGGCCTCTTCTAACTAACTAAAGTCTGAAATTAACAGTACATTGTTCAGAGACTGTTTCATCTCATAGTGATAAGGCCTGATTATACCAAGGGATGGTGAGCAGAGAGGCCCTTGCTTATTCTTATTGCTAGAACAACCAAGGGCAGGGAATTTTGTCATTTGCCCCGTTGGAGGGTCGGAAGCAGAAAAGCATAGATGGGTCACACCTGTAGGGAGGAATGGCCAGGACAGGTGACCCAAACCTGACCAACTGGGGTATTCCATCCCATCCGCATCATGCTCAGTATAAAAGCTGAGGGATCAAAGGGTCATTAGGATTTCTTCCTTCAATGGCCGACGTCTGAGGAGTACCCTGTCTGTTTGTCTGCCTTTGATCCTGATCTGGAATCCAGCTCCTGTCGGTCACCGAGTCCAGGCTGGGACCTTCACTGATGCTGCTGATGACGTGATTGTCATCCTGGGATCCTGATACGATTTTGTATAGACTGTATACTTTTTTTTTTCCTTTCTCTTATCCTTTTTTTTTTATTGTTTATTATGTTATTATTTATATTTATATTTTCATTAAAGTAGTTTAGTTTTTTTCTAAACTCCTGAATCTCTTTAATCCTTTCCTCTTCTCTCTTTTCCTTAGTGGGGAGGGGGGGGAAGAGGGGTCTTCATCTGTCCAATTGGTCAAAACCACGGCACTTGACAAGTCAACTCATGACTTAAAGGTTTCACGTAGGGATGCTGACTCCCCAAATCAGTGATCCCTTTCCAATGCCAGTGAAATAAATAGAAGCCAAACACAAAGACTGTGATCACCCTGAAGTTGTCTCATTAGCCCATAAACCCAGAACAATTGGCAGTGAGCAGATGGAGACCAGGGTGAATCTCAGGCAAGATGGTAAAGGCTATTTGGGTTTGGGTGGTTTGTTTTTGTTTTTGTTTTTGTTTTTTCCCTCTGAGAAGCTTCCTTGGCTGATGAAGTGCTTTGAAAGATGTCTCTATAGCAATATTTCACTTTTTCAAGTTGTATAGCTGCAGAGCCAAGAAAGTATGGGGACACCCTGACCTTTGTAGGGCTCAATATCCTAGGTGTTTAGTAGCTTTGAATGAATTTCAAAGAAACACCTTTTTGGTTTGTGTGGCTTTTTTTCCCATAATTAATGAAGGAAAGTGAGTATTCTACTACTTGGCAGTGCCACTAAGCACATGGTAAGAGAGCAAAAGTCTCTCTGTAGTAGAAAGGATGAACTGATTTCTTTTTTTACTTCCTTCTCTTCTCCTTCAGTCCCTGTAGTCCCTGCAGATTTGGAAGCTAGGAGTGAAAGACCTGTGATGCCCAAGCTGTTCCTACGGTCACGTGAGACTTTTGGAGGCCTCTTTAGGACTGTGACTCAGTTTTGGTGGGAGGTGTGAGAAATCACTACTGTAGTAAGTAGCAATATCATAGCACATCAACAGAGCCATTTTTGAGAGTGTTGCTGGAAGGAAATAGTCTCTTTACTAGGAAGAAAAACTTGAGGAACGTTGTTAGAATGGTTTTGCTTCAGTGACCTGGTGCAAATGTTATTCAGGATAATGGTTTGCACTGATGGAGTTGCTGGATTACTTTGGTTTAGATCTGCCAGGTGTTACTATTTTCTGCTCTGCATGCCATCAATAGATTTGTCTTTTCTCTCTTATTTCATGTATTTACTGTCTTTGCTCACACAAAAAGCAAAAGGAAACAATTTTGCCAGTAATAAAGGTCTCTCATGGAGACTACATCCCTGCCACTGTGTTCCCTGGGAGTTAGGGCTGTGCAGGGGTTTTGCTGGTTCTCCTTTGGAGCATGGAGGGATGCATTGTGTTTTCACTCAGGCTTGATGGGAGGTGACAGGTCATGGCCCAACTTGTCTGCTCTGCACCCCTGCCCCCCATACCATCTGTGTCCCTTGCTGCTCACTACCACTTTGGCAGCAGCAGGTCAGCTGGGTCTATTGCCATCACCCTTACATCCCCTCAGCATTGTCCCCCCACCCCATCACCATCACCCCTTTGCTCCAGGAGGTGGGGTGGCAGGCAGCTAGTGGCACAGAGCTGTTTGGTTGCTTAGACAATTCCTACCCATTTTGCACATGAGCAGCAGTAGAGGCAGAGGCGGACCAAATTAATGGTCAATGTTCAAATAGAGATCAGTAAAAAGTGGTGTCCCTCATGGGTCTGTACTGACCAGAACTGTTCACTATATTAATGACATAGACAGGGATATTGAGTGAACCCTCATAAGTTTGCAAAGGCACCAAGCTAAGTGGTGCTGTTGATATGGTTGAAGGAAGGGACGCCATCCAAAGGGATCTTGACAGGCTTGAGGAGTGGGCCCATGCAAGCCTCTTGAATTTCAACAAGGTCACAGGGTTCTGCACCTGGGTTGGAGCAGTCCCCAGTATCAGTAGAGGATGAGGGTTGAAGGGTTTGAGAACAGCTCTGAGGAGAAGGACTTAAGGGTGTTGCTTGACAAAAAAAAAAATATTAAAAAAATGGACGTGAACCAGTAATGTGCACTTGCAGCCTAGAAAGCCAATCGTATCCTGAGCTGCATGAAAAGATGCGTGGCCAGTAGGTGGAAGGAGGTGATTCTGCCACTCTGCTCTGGTAAGACCCCAGCTGGAGCACTGCATCCAGCTCTGGCATCCACAGTACAAGGAAGACATGAACCTGTTAGAACAGGTCCAGAGGAGGGTTACAAAAATGATCAGAGGGCTAGAAGACCTCTCCAATGGAGAAGGGCTGAGGGAGTTGTTTAGCCTGGAAAAGAGATGCCTTTAGGGAGACTTGTTGCAGCATTTCAGTACTTACAGTGGCCATATAAGAAAGACGGAGAGAGACTTTTTACCAGGGCCTCTAATACTAGTACAAGGGTTAATGGTTTTAACCTGAAAAAGGGTAGATTTAGATCAGGTATAAGGAAGAAATTTTTACGATGAAGGTGGTGAGGCACTGGAACAGGTTTTCCAGAGAAGTTGTGGATGCCCCATCACTGAAGTGTTCAAGGTCAGGTTGGAGGGCTCTTTGAGCAACCTGATCTAGTAAAAGATGTTCCTGCCCATGGCAAGGTAGATGGACTAGATGATCTTTGATGTGCTTTTGTAACCCAGTCCCTTCTGTGACTTTGTGACTCAATGACCAAAGAATGGGCGCAGAAAACAAGACGTGGCAGACACAGATACAGACAGTGAAAAGTAAATACTGTAAAATGAATGTTTATGTGTTTTGGGAGGTTAGAGTAGTTCAGATCTCTACTGGTGCTTGCTCAAACATCTTGATGGAGTGAAGGAAAATGCTATAAGGAAAATTGCACTGTTTTGCTGAAGGGTTTCTTTGGGTATAATGCTTCCAAATTGAGTATAGAATTGAATAAATACGGGGTCATTCTCTTTGCTTTATTTTATTGCAACTTTGCTGGAGGAATTATTTTGATTTGCAGAAAGGTTTCTAGTGGAACAATTGTTTGACATCCATAGCAAATACAGTCTCATCCTTAATGTATTGTTTACATTTCCCACTAGGGATACTCTGTTTCTGAACAATAATAGTAAATTCTTGACCTTATGTTGCTTTCCTGTTCTTTAATAAATAATAAACAAGAAGTATCTTTAGTTAATGTTTCTTAACTCCACAGAATGCTTTATCAAAAACAGTAAATATCACTGCTCCCTTTGTAGATGAGAAGTTAAAGCACGTCCAAAGAGACCTGCTAACCAGCATGGCAGAGCCAAGGAGTGATCGCACGCCTCCAGGCTCGAGCACTGTGTTGTTGTGGCACTTGATGCACTCTAGCTCTTGTCATCATCCTCATGTTTGGAAGGAGCATGACAGACGGTTCACACCAGATTTAGTTCTGGTTAAAGAGCTTTGATGATTTTCACCTCCTTTACAGTGTGTCTCAGCTCCGTTTGGCCTGTATCCAAGTTTAGTTACTTTAGTTACTGAAATTATTTTCCTGTTCTATTTCCTAGTATTAAATTGTTGCAAAATTAACTGGAAAACTACTGTTATGTACCCTGTTTCTTTCTTTTGTATTCACATTCTGGTTCCTTTTTGTTAGCATGTGTTTATTTTTCCTTTGCTTATTTTCTCTTTTATTGCATCTATGAAGCTTTTGTTCTCGATTTTCATGTCATTTGACATATGAGAGAAGCCAAATAAAATATTTCACATTTCTGCTTCAAGTTAAAAACCAGTTTTTATGCTGAACAATAATTGTATTACAGGGAAGCCTGATGTGCCCTCAGTGCTATTACAATATGTTGAATAAAAGGTAATTTAATGGAAACAGCGGAGTATTTGAAAGTTCACTGCATGAAAATTGGATTTTTGCCTTTTATTATTTACATTGCACCTTATTCATATTTAAGGCCACAGGGATTATCATCCTCCTTAATGGCTTTATTTAATAGAGACTTTGCATTTCACAGTATAGGATCTAGTGCAGGCTTCAGTCTGTTATCAGGAATTCAATTAGCTAGTTTTGGCTTCAGTTGCCCTGTAAATCCTATAAATATATCTAAATAATTAATTTGCTTTCACTGGCTGTTCATGACTACTTTTAAATACAGCTGCTATATCCATAGCTGCTAAATGGTACAACTGTGCTCATAACTTGCAGATGTTATTTTTTTTTTTTAAAGATGACATAGGTCTTTTAAGGTGACTTGCTAGACCAGGACCAGTCTCCCAAGGTAAAAGACCTCATAGACAAACAGTAGTTATGGCCAAGGACCATTGCAGCTGGGATGCAAGTGCACCTTGAATTTTGGGAGGACAGGTGAGGGACAGGTAGATGTTACAGATCAACATGTGCCCTAGTTGGGCTGAAGGACTTTTAGCATCCCTTGTTCATGGTTATGTATTGTGAGTTCAGTGCTGAAAGTAGCTGATTCCAGGGTGGAGATGTGATGATAAATATAGGGGACTGACTCAACTCCTGTTGCTCTTACTTTTGGGTCTTCCCTTAACCTGTGCAGAATCACACACCCATGGTAACTTTCTAGTCAAGTTTCTTCTTTTGGAGTGACACTTAAATCTTCTTGCTAAGTGTGCAAAACAAATAATGATAAAGTTAACAATTTTTGCTCAACCTGTTGGGTAGCGAGAGAGACTGAGGTTTGATTTTAAGTGAGCCTGATAAACAGTCAGACTTGAAAAGGTGTGCCTAAAAAAAACAGGGGTAGGGTCTAGCATTTTCTGAATTTCCACTTGTGAATTCTCTCCCCTGCATGTCAAAATACTGATACCCTGAAATAAGGAATCAGACAGGGGCCAGGCTCTGGGGTCAAAACAAATAACAAATGGGTGCCAGTTCAGTGGGAATCAAACAGTGTAATCCCTCAGCCAGCCCAGGCACCCACTAAAAATGCCTCCCCTGCCCCAAAATGGAACAAAAATCAGTACTAGCCAGCCTCCGCAGTGCAAATGACTGCACTCGGCAATTCAGCTAAGAGCAACAGGACCTGGCAGCTGTGGAAAAGCGCTGTTGATCTGAGAGTCCCAATCTCTTCCAGTAAGTTATTCCTGCTGGCTCCCATCCCGAGGAGGGAAGATTTGAGACCTTCAGGGATCCGCAAAGACCAGGATGTCAGTTAAATTTAAAATGCTTAAGTTGCTTTAAAAATATTTTTTGCCTATCAGTGCATGATTAACTGAGTGTGTGAACATGAAGGAAAACATAATATTTATTAAACATCATTCACTTAGTCATTTTGGCATTTGATATGCAAAGATTATGCATTTTTCCCAGGAGTTATGTTAATCATTTCAGCATGATAACTTTAATTTTCAAAAGGGCTTTTCTTTGCTAAAGGGAGGGTTATCTGTGCATGTGTACAAGGAAAACTTTAATTAAAATTTTTGTTCTCCATTGTTTCAGGAGTTTAAAATGCACTTTCTCCCCTGGAGACAATAAGACTGCTTATATTTAACAGGGCTGAAAGAGTTAATATGTGAAAATAAATGCATTCAAGGTTATATTACTGACAGCTCCATTGTGTTGGCAAAGGCAAGATGAAGCATCGCCTCAATTTACTTCCCTTGCTAAATAGTACTTTGTTCTGTATTGTTAGAAGAAATCATTCTGTGTCTGGAGAAGACGGAAATCATGATACTGTCTCTGCTGACCTTAATATAGTTTTTTAGAATAATTTATTCCCTGGCCCTCATGGAAGATGCAAAAGAGAAACTACTCAGGTATTCTGAGGACTTGAAAGGTGATCCTCCTTTTTGGTGCCCAGTGCAGCAGAGAAAATATGAGGGGATTCTCCTTATGTTTGTCCAATACAGGAAACTGATGCCCTTAGATCCTTCTGCCATGGGAAAACACAGACATGTTTATTAAGTTTGCAAAATGCTAACCGTTTCATTTATCCATGGTATAGGAGATTATTGCTAGTGTTAGAGAACTGATGAATAAACTGGGGAGGGAGTAAGGGGGGAGGCAGACAAAATAAGAGTCTGTGTCAAAGCTCCCTCTGTTTCCCGTAGGCTCTTATAAATTTCCCTGAAAACTTGTTTCTATTAATTTGAACGGGAAAGGAGAAATCTTAAAAAAAAAAAAAAAGTTTCTTTCCTCTAACAGATGGTGTTGTTTATAGGACAATTTTAGTAAAAATATAACTTTGCTGTAAATCAGTACTTGTCCAGAGTAAACTCCACCCGTGGAGAATGCAGTCCCTCAGAGAACCCAGAAGGGACACCAAAGTAGTTTCTCTCATTGACACCTATGATTAAGGATGCTGTAATTATTTCTTGAGAGATGTTCAGTTGTGCCTGCACCGCCCTCTCCTGTTGAAAGCCTCCCAGAAAAGTCCAGAGGGAATAAATCCCTGTACTGCTACAGCTTTCTCACATTTCCTTTGGTGGTGTTCCTGATGGGCTTGTCATTTATCCCTCTGAAAGGGTTGGGAATTGCTGCCCAGAAGTTCTGTGCTGGACCGGTAGCCCTTAAATACCATATGCATCAGCAATACAGGTCCAAAGGAGCCACATCATTGGAAACTGCTCATCTGCTAACCACCATCTGGCAAAGCAGCTCCTGTAGCAAGAAGGAAAGCAAATGAGGAAGAATATAAATGTTTTGATTGAGAGCTGTATTTTTCTTTGAAGATTGATAGCAAGTGGTCAGTCTATTATGAAGGAAATGTTGCTCTTATTTCGACTCGCTGCCTCAGAATGAAACCTTCTTTTTGTTATTTTATTTCAATATAAACCATTGCTATTTTACCTGTAAAAATAACCAGCATTATGGATAGGAAATTGTCTGCTAAGACAAACAAGTTCATCTGTAGCTAATATGAATAGCCTATTGCTCCTTACATACAAGGCACGCAAATCTCTCTCTTGGCTGTTTGTGATCAGTCTGGTTTTCTAATATTTGCCAGTGGAAAGGCCCTGGCTCATTTTTTTCTTCTGAATCATATTTTGATTGTCTCCTTTCCTACTGAAGTGATTAAAGCTGAGCTAGGTATACACAGGCTGTACCTTCAACACATAGCTCTGCTAAGCTGCAATGTATACTATTAATATTTCTAAAATTATTTTCTACTATTGGCTTATTTAATGCCCTAGAGCCTTCTAAATGAGTTAAGATTAAACGATAGTTATCCACATTCAATACTTCTTATCAGGTGCATTTGTATGAAGGATCAGCGGGAGGATGTGATATCCCTTGGTTTGCAGCTCAGCCATGTTGTGTCCTGGGGCACCAGGACTCCTGGGTGCATCAAGGAACATGCACACTTGGTAGAATGAAAACAACCAAAAGGATCCTTGGCAGGGATCTTGAAGGAAGTACTGGAAAAGCACCTTAAAAGCAGCTGATCCGCCTCCTGGGTTGTGTAGGAAGATTTTCCAGAGCATATGAAGACTGTATCCCTGTGTATTATTGGTACATCACAGAATCACAGACTGGTTGAGGTCGGCAGGAACCTCTGGAGGACATCTGATCCAGTCCCCCTGCTCTAGCAGGGCCACTGGTTGCCCAGGAATGGGAATAGAGATACTGAACAACACATCAGTGCAAGAGAGGCTCTGCCAGGTCATAACAGTGAAGACAGTGGCTTCAGAAATAACCAGTCCGTAACACTGTAGGCCCATTGCTCTTGCATTGTTAAGAGTTGCAAGTAAGATGTTTTGGGCTAATTTCTTGGATGTATGTGCTTTTTAATGTTCATATCTATGGTGTTGGCATCTGAAAGCAGAGCTGGAAACTGCAACCATCACTCCAGTAACTTAGCTGTGAGAGTCTTCCTTTCCCTTCAGACTTTGGAAATTGTCGTCTGTCCTGAAAATTTATAGCTTCTCTTTGCTTTGGGGCTACCGTGAGTTAATCTTAAGTATTTATAGCTATTATAGTCATTCAACAAACAGGTTCAGCCAAATAAGAGACCTTAGCAGAGCAGATTAATAGCAGGGAGCCCTTTATTTAACTTGGCAAGGCTTATCACAAGCCATCAAGGAAATCAGTCACTTTGTTAGTAGTATTGAATGGATGAATCTGATAAACAAAGAGGTCACAAAGTCTTACAGTCTAGTTTCCCTCAGAAACAGAAGTAAGAAGGGCTTGCCAAACAGCTTTAGTACTCGAATATAGGTGTTTTCTGTATTCAAAGCATATGGGGTTCATACCTATTGTTCCCTTTGGTATTAGTGAGTTTTCTCAAAATGCAGGAAGGAAACAGGTCTTGAAGGAACCCAGAAGTGACACGCAGCCCATCTGTTTCGCTGAACTGTTTCTCTAAATTAAATCCATTGCTTCCCAAGTAGAGTCGATAATAGGATGTTGAAAACAGAGTATTTCAGAAGCAATTTCGAAAGCAGTTTCCAGCGGCCCATTACAGATGCAGGTATTCTGATGATAATTCCCCGTTCCCAAGTGAGGTACTCACGTAAGGCCCCAGTTCAGCAGAGGCTTTAAGTGCATAGTTGTGTTAATCTCCGTTACAGCAGTTTTGCCTGTGGTTAACTATAGCAGCATGTTCTCAATTAAACACGTGTCTGAAGTGTCCTCTGCAGAACTGAAGGGCTGACTTGAGGTTAGAGATAATTTTCTCTGAGTAGCTACTGAACTCCATTCGGGCTGTACCTGTCTGCATCTATTTTGCACAAGGCAACACAGGCTGCGGTGGCTTGCGTCCTCCTATCTGGAATTGTTTAAGAACATGGATGAAGTCTTCCACTTGACTAACTCATAAGAGAGGTGCTGAAGGAATTGGGCAGAAGCAGGGCTATAAAATGTAATTTCAGGGTTACTGCTTCCTTGTCAGCTATTGCGGGAGGATGAGCATTACAAGTGTCACAGGTGTCTTTAATTATATATGGCCTACTTTCTGAAATATTCATAAGACATGGAGATATGAAGTGAAAGTTCTGGTTGGAAGGTATAAAGGTTATTCTTAAATACCAATGTGGTGATTTCCCCTACCCAGTTCTGTATCTAGCAAAATGATTGGATTGCTGTGTTTACAGAAAGAAAAAAAAAAAAAAGATCAAAGCTGTTCTTCCACGCATTTGTCTTCTTTTTCGTGGTAAACCATCCCACAATCACAATTGCTGTAGCTGTGTCTTAAAGTCCTAAGTGCTGCAGGTGTGAAAAAAGCCTGGCTTCTGATGAGCAGCCAGGGAGTAGAGGCAGTGATTTACAGAACAACGTAAGCATTGCAGAATTCAGAAGTAAGTATACCCTTCAGTTTTAGGTATGGTGAGTCCTGTGAGCCCCACAGGACTGGTAAGTCCCGTAAAGCATATGGTTAGCAAATTGTGCGAGTTCCGGTCTGAAAGAAAGGTAAAAATAGAGGAACTGGTTTTAGCACTGTGTTTTTTACTGTCTGCGCTTATGTTAGGATGGTGTTAGAAAATGTCACACTAAACTTTTACAGCTGGCAACAGGTGGAGGATGATAAACAGAAGTTTTGTTCTGGATGTGCTGGGGAAAGGCAAGGTGCAGGCGGTGGGACTTAAAGGGTCTGCTGTTTTAATAACACAGCTCATTTAGGTGCGGCCCAGAAGTAACCCTCCAAGGGCAGTCATCTTTCATTTCTGCACACTGGAGGCTGTCACTGGCTTGGCATGCATCCTGGTCCCAGCCCCTTACTGTGCTGCAGTCACACTGGGACGGTGGAACAGGGAGGAAGGTTGGCATTACCTCCATGAACCAAACATCTGTGGCATCACCCTAATCCCCCCCATCCCTGGGGGCTGCCTGTCACTGAATTTCTTTTCTCAGTCTTCTGTGCCGGCAGAGAACAACCTCTCTGTGGAACTATCCTGCACCAGACACCACCGTTCAGACATGCCATCACTTGCTTGAGCTGTGGCTTCCTTGTCCCCTGCTCTGTCTGCAGGTGGCTTTCACGTCTGTGATGGAGACTGGCAGAATTATATATGCCCCTGAGGTGCTTCCTCCCTTTCTGCCCAGTTATGGTGTTTGCTGTGGGTGCCTTTGTTCACAGACATGTTTAGCTGCAGTCATACATGCCTCTTGGCCTGATCATATGGTGTCTCGAGCCAAGTCACGGTTATTTTTAGGAAAATATCCCCAAATTAAGCCTTGCTTTAACCAGATGACTTACTCAGAGATTTGCTTGCAGGATGCCTGGTGTGTAATAATCCTACCTAGCAGTTACAGCTGTTTTGTCAGTGAGGGCTTTGGTGCACATGGTCTGTTGAATGGTCTCGGGTACTGTTCCTTCCTCAGGTGTGACACTGACACTGTGCCCTGGCAGGGCCCTGGTCACTCCTGGTTCCTGTTGCTAGTTCACGTGACCCCATTCTTGCTCTTAGAAGTCAGGTAGGGCAATAGAGCATTCTTGGCCTATGTTTTCTAGTGCTGTATGCATACATGAGATCATGTGATCATCACTTTCAGCTTCCTCTTATGGGAGGCAACTGGGCAAAAAATAAAGGTCATTCTGGAAAGATCCATGAACTACCTGTCTCCCCATTGCCTTATTCAGCAGAGGCTACAAGTCCCTTACCAGCATGTAAAACCTAAACTCAAAGATAACAGAAAGAGCAGGAAGGAACCTGCTACTGTTTATGGATCCCTAGAAAAGCATGGAAAAATGTTGGTAAAATTCCTGGGAGACCCTAGGAAATACAGTATATCCAGATATCTAAGAGACCACCTCTCCCAGCTGGGAATCCATTTGACATGAGCATGGGAACAGAGTATGTCAGCCTGACGTGCAAGGGGTTCCAGCATCAGGTTATGCTGTGTTGCTCCCTACCCATCATCATCTCTCCAGCTGTGGGAATCTGGACATTGTAAACCCCATATTTTAAAATTATCACAAGCTGGCATTTTGTGAGGTGCCTTCTCCCTTGACTTTGAAGAGTGACTGGTTCCCAGCAAGCCTGAGCATGTGACTAGGCAAATTGCTGCTTTCTTACCCTTTTGTGGCTCTTGGTGTTGTGTTTGAGGTCAAATTGCTCAGCCAGAGAGCCCGCCCAACACACCCACCCCTATTTAGGCAGGTCTTCGCTGGCATGAAGAGTTCCAGAAGTTGCCTCAGACGGGCTAACCTGGACATGGGTTCTGCCTGGCTGCGTGGGGCATAAGCACATGGTTGCAGCTCTTAATTAAAACCTTAACAGTGATGGGCCATGAAGGGGTTTTACTGGGACTCTTGGGACTTTTTTAACAGAAGGGCAAAGGGAAAAAATTGCCAGTAGAGTCCATCAACAAAATCTGGAGTTGATGATAGGGAAGGGCTGTTTGGTCTCTAGTTTGTCCATGATCACAGCAGTGCTCCAGGTGTCTGATAATGAAGTCAACATACCTAGGTAGTGCTTGACCAGCAAAACCTGAAAGAATGCAGGTGGCTTCTCCCAAATGTCATTCCTCTTCCTGCTCTGTGTGGCTGAGCTGTAAGTATACTTGTGTATACCTAGGGCCAATATAGTTAAAATTTTGCAAAATGTATGAACTCTCTACCTTATCATGAAAGTTCAACCTGAAGCCTGGCTGTTTCATTTGGACGCATACATGCAGGAGGAAGGAGGTTGACTTTAATTTCAGGTAACAGGACTACTCTGCTGCTCTTGGTGCTACTTTGGTTGACAAGGGATGGTTGGTGTGGTGAGTTTGGTTTTGTGACCATGGCTGTGCTTTGTAGAGCAGTTAGGATGAGTTGTGGAGCCAGAAAAGATTTTGTTCCTTTTATGTGCTGTTTCAGTGATGTGTGTGTAGCTTTTATGTTGGTAAGTAAATCTCTTGTAGGAAAAGAAAGCTTTAAAGGAAAAAGAAAGTCTCTCTGTTCATAATCTCAGACCCCAAACAGCACTTTGGTTTTCATTACTGTTTCTATGCAGGCACCATACTCTGTAAGAGATGCCAGTTTCTGTCTTTCTCACACCTGGCGATGCATTGCTCTGGCAGGAGTCTGTAGGATATGTGTGTTTTAAAAAAAAATTAGGTGATGTGTATTGAGCTATAAGATAACAGCATCACGATTTATATTTTAGATGTGCCAACTGAGGGCAAAACACTAAAAGGAAGGAAGAAGAAATTACACCAGAGCTGAATAATTTTTGTACTCGATTGTTTCATAGTAAAATGTAATACAGCGAGTATGTGTAATTTACCTCTTCTTGTTGACTGCCTTTGCAGAACTGTATCTGAATCATTTCCTGTTAGTGAATAAAATCAAGAGGTTTTCAGGGTTGTTTAGTCTGGGCAACTGGGAGTTGGTGTAGCTAATGTGTTCCAGGAGGTTAACCACTGTGAACTCTCTTGTCTGAGCCATTTCCCCTTTTCGGGTGGTTTTCTACCCATACAGTTGCCTTTCAGGTAGCAAGTTATCAGCTGTCTCGCACGTAATGTGAAAGAGATCAATCTGTGGCAATGTGAAATCACAAAAACATGTATTGCCTGTCTCTGCTGTAGCTGGGGGAGTGGGTAAAGGAGAGTGACTCTTCCACTGAAATGATATATTTTTTTCTCCCAGAATAAAGACATTCATATTTTATGTACGGTATTTCTTGAAAGCCTCATTTTATATTCACATAAAATCACGTTAACAGGCAGGGTATTTATCTGTAATTCACATCTTTAAATAGGAGAAGGGTGTTTTCCTCCAAGGCATTTTGATGGAAATTTTTATTTACAGATAGAATCCAAAAACCACTAGGAATTTTTGGTGATGCTGACAACAGGGAGTAATTAATGCAGACTCCTTGTGACCTGTACAGTGCTATTGCTGGGGAAAACCGGGCGCAGGCAGTGTGTCTGTACGCAACAGAGCCATCTGGAATGGGAGATTACACGGTTTGCAATTAGCTCCTGGTGTCAAGATCCTCAGGTCAGAGGGTTTCTTCAACATAGCGGTTTCTGTGGCACCAAGTCACTAATCACACATGGGATGCCTGCAGGCAATTGCTGCTGGCAGTGCTTTCTTCAGCATTTAACCTGGGTGGTTTTGATCAGCAGTCCTTCTTGTACTTTTTTTATTAACTAAGATTGTGAGCTTTTCATTGATTTCCCCTCTTCCTTCTCTTCCCCTTCCCCCCGCCCAGTTCTTTTTTTTTCCTTTAACAGCAGCTGATGTATTTGTAATTAATTATTTAGTGGGCTTAGTATGACATAAAAGGGAATATTTTACAAACAATCATATTTTTCTCCTTTGTGTGCCTTTTCTCCCTGCTCTCCTGTGATCTCCCCACAGCTGATCTCATGGATGATGAAAGTAACCGCTAATGGGCTTCCACTTGTCCGCAGTTAGAGGTGTGCTCCATTTTAGCCCCTGCATGGAGGATAAATTCTCAAGTTCCTTAATGGAAATTTGGAGAGTATGCAGAAGCATGCTAATGGAAGACAAAAGCCAATTCCATTCTTAAGTTTCAAATTCATTTGTATAAAAGGTCTGGGTTTAATTCAGTTCAGAATGTGCTCTTAATTCAGTCAAAGAGGAAGAATGGTGAATATGGTGGATACTGGAAATCTGATGGCCATTATATTAATTTTTAGAAAAGAAACACATTCTTGTCTTTCATACTCTTTGCATTAACAGGGTGGCTACAAACTGTGGAACTCCGTTGTAAATGATATCGTATGGACCATTTCTGTACACATTTCTGTTTGACTTAAAACAGTAATCAACTCTTGAGAAGCATCTTCAAAAAGCTACAAAAGCAGTATATTTATGATAGGGAATTTCCATTAGGTCCATAGTAGACCCCAGATCCAGAGAATTAAGTGAAGGTGAATGTCTCAAAATATGCTGAACAATTCTGTTTGTGGTCTTTACAGAACACATTCACATTTCCCTACATAGCCAGAGGGGTCATTGGACTCAAATAATTATTTGTTTTTTTTAATGTTGAGTACTCTTTTATAAAGTCATGAACTATTACTTTAACACATGCGTGTAGGTTTTACGTGTGCCCAAGGGGCAAACAAAACCTTGGGAAGTTGTGTTGCAAATGGCTGTCTCTCACCATCGCTTCGGGGTGGGTGACCTGGGTGGGTGGGTAGGATGTGAGCTGAGCTGCGATCATGGTGTCCATCACATGGGTCTGCTGGCATTCCTGTTCCTTGGACCTCCACCAGCTCTGCTTGCTTACCACCTCCTTAGGGTGTGAACTGAAGGTGGAGGCCCTCAGTCTGAAACAGAGATAGGATATAACGATGGAAGGGAGCAGATTGTCCAAGGAGAAGGGAGGAGTGAGAAGAGACCTTGGGGAGTACGGACCCCAAAACCACCTGGTGCAGCTGCCTTCTGCTGTTTCCCTTCTCAACTTCTGCTTAGGCTGGGAAAAAGAAAAGATCAATAGCCTTTCTTCCACTTTCAGGACCCTACCTGATTGTTTATTGCTGATAGTTTACTAGAATACCTTCTGTTTTCTGTGGAAGACTTTCAGACAGTAGTAAGGGAGATGCATCGTCTTTCAAAATTGCACTGTTTCTAAAAGTTGACTTTAGCTGTCTTATTTGGGCTCTCTCAAGAAAAAACAATGAAGGAGCTTTTCAATTATGTGAAGTATCTTCCTGAGAAAAGGTTAAAACTGGGCCCATTTAAATGATTAAGAAACACACGTGATGATGTTTCTCCAGAGCTATAACATAGTGTGTCTTCTGCTGGCTCTGCTCACCTGCTTTCCAGCGTTTACAGCATGCATGTGTGCATTATCATTGCCATTTTTTTCATGTAACACAGACCATAAACTCCTGAAGGCCAGGATCTTGATTTTACCTGCAAAGTCCTCTGTTAGGAGGCTATTCTGTGAAAGTATTACTAGTAACAACAACCAGATGTCATGCAGTACTGAAGCCGAGCAATTTTCCAGCTGTGCCAAGCCACTCACTTGACTTCCCCTTATCGCAGTTTCTCTGGTTGTGAAGTTAATGTTACTTTACTTTCTTCGCAAGAGGAGATTCCGTGAAAATTCCTTGATGTTTGCAGCTTCCAGCAGAACGCTTTTCTACAGTTTTGCTACTTGTGGATTGGTCCATTGACAAGTGAAGTACCAGGAAAAACTGTAAAAAGAAGGGCGGGCATATGGTTCAAAATGAGCTTTGTCTGCCATAGGATATGTATTTTTTTTTCTATTTTCTCTAGGTAAATGTACCTTTCAGAAATAATCTCAAAAAGCAGGGAGACAGCAGACATGAGAGCAATGGTTTTCTCCTTTCATTTATACAACCACTGTTTGCCAGAAATCTGTCATAGGGTGCTTTTAGGAAGCAGTGAGGACTTCAGATCTTCACCTCCGTGTGATTGTCTACGGGCTGCTCTGGATTCCCTGGGAGTTGTTACAAATTCAGGTGTGAAGTTAGATATACTGCTGGAAATATGCAGCCGAGCGTACGCACAGCCTCGAGGGAGAAGGCCTGCCTGCTCTGTTTGCAGCGTACAGAGCACTTCAGCAGCCGGAGTTTTGCAGCAAATTGATGACACTTTGGGTAAGGCTAATGGAATTGCTGTTGTACGAACACAGCACATGCTGCAGGTGGGCCTGGGGTTAAGGAATAAGGCGTTTTACAAGGACACATCAACAGGATTACATCGGTAGACAGCAAACATTCTTCAAATGCTAATTCTTGGGTTTGCAAGGGGAGATTTTATTCGTCCAGCCGTGACATAGTGCTGCATTCCTACAGTCTTAAAAAGGATGTGAGAAGCGGGACTGTACTGAATTACTACCAAATCCTACACTTGGTTTTACAGCTTGTTCTCCAGCCCTCTTCTGTTTCTCTGATGCTTTAGAACAGCCCTGAATTTTCTGGTACTTTTACATCTGGGAATTGGTGGAGCTTGAATTAAAGCTTGAAAGGTGAACAGTGTTTTTTTACTGTCTGCTCTAAACTCTCACCACTGCAGTTAGTTATGAGCTCACTGTGACTTGTAAATGACAAAGATGGAGATGAGAAGTAATGAAACCCTTAGCACGTATTGGTATTTATTTTTACTGAAAAGCAAGTGACAGTTTTGTATGCTTTAAATTTAGTAAAATAATTGACACTGTGACAGAGGACTGTTGGGGCATTACCTTTAGCATCTCCCATGAGTTACACAAACCAATTCACCTTGTTTGCAGGTCTCAATACCTGCTTTTCCCAATTCAGTGATAGGGACAGCACTCTCTGGGGACTTGTGGGTATGCTGCAGTTATCTTACTGGAGCTAAATCCTCTTGTCGCTTGCCCCTAGGGAAAGTACCTAATGTAGCTAACACTCGGGGACCCCTAATGTGCTTAAATTAGTTGTACAGGGGAGCTCGGTGCTCAGCACGTTATCAGGCTGTGGTCAGAAACAGCAGGTTTCTATGTATGTCACCACCAATAGGTGGGCTGTTGGCTGCTGGGGTGGAGCAAGATTTGGGGATGTTATCTGATCACAGCACACCTCAGTGCAGTTCCGTCATTCCCAAGACATTCCACTGTGGGAGCAGACGTGCCACAACAGGAGCCACTCAGAAAAGGGGCTTCAGATCCCTGGGAACTGGCCTGAGATCCTTGTACTGATGTCTGTCCCCTCCCACCCAAGCAAGCACTTGAGCCATGTGCTAGAAATCACTACTTTTGATTACTTTGCAATGTTAAAAACCTTGGTTTCTGTTTGCTGTCCTACCAAATCTGAAAGGGCTGCAGTGTGGTTTTGTCCTGTGTCATGGCCTTAGTTAATCCTGAGGTGCAGGTTAAGACTTCATGAAGGTGTGTTTCCATCATACAATTTCTTCAGCAGTGAAGTCCACTGCAGAAGCTGCTGCCCTGGCTCCTCCCAGTCCCTTTGCCTACTCTGACCCCACATTCACCAACTTTCAGAATGCCAGGGCAGCTTTGTGAGCCTCTGTAAACCAGATCAGTGACAAAGTCCATTAAACGTATTAAAAATAACGTGTAGATAATGTTTGCTGCTGGAGAAAGAGAATCCTTTGTACTGTACACTAATTTTTCTGTGCTATTCTCTTGTTTTGACTGTGATTTTGTATGGACAATCCAATCTGCATTTATTCCAAGGATCTGTAATGGTCACTGCTTTTGCTGTTCTCAGCAATAAATGTAAGGAATGGAGTGACTGGTGGTGTTGGGCCTCAACTTCTGTAATTTTTCTATAGCTTTAAGAACAAAAAAGCATATATAACTTGCCCTTGGTTTCACCAGACATTTTAAACATGGAGGAGGTGTATCAGCAAAGAGATGTGTGTGGCCACTCTTTTTTACTGATCAAGGCTGATGAAGCCATGGTTTTAATTCCAGGTCAAAGGTGCAAGAGGTATTTTTTCATGTTGTCTATGGAGATTTGTAGCCATTGTGCTACCATATGTGGAAGTAACTCTCTGCTGTTGGCAGATTGTATTTTATTTTGTTGACCATCTGGTCAGCTGCTGCTGTGGACCTTGAGCTTTGTGAAGGTTTAATTTAGAGTACATTGAGGTACCCTCCGTTTCAAACTGTATTTTTGAAACTTGAGGGAGTAAGATATTAGTTCCTTAACGAAAGGTACTTTCAAGCCACTTCAGCAGTTATGGACTGGGAATGGAATGCCTAAGGGATGGACATGTTAGCAGGAGCAAACACTGACAAGGTGTTACCTTAGTCCTGGAAACTTGCACTGCTGATGGAGCAGGTTGGCCAGAGTTTTGTGTGCTGCAGACTGGGTTAAATTGTAGAAGTTTACTCAAAGGTTACTCATTATGTTGTAATGCTATGTGATGGTGGAAAATCCTTTGAGGGTTAGGTGGAATGGTCCTGTGGTCTTGCGAGCCGCAAAAACTATGGAAAAATGAAGTGAAGCAAATGCAATTTGATATAATATCTGTGTGTTTAATGTAGAAAGCATTTTCAGTGAAAGCAAGGTGAAATATCATAGCATTCATCTTTTTAGTGGTAAATATTTTGGTGGGGCATTCTTATAGAGAGGATAATGTTAATGCCAACAATATGAACATTTGCAAATGCATGTACCATGATGCTCGTTAGATATGCCTGAGGAATAGTGTGAAAATTTCTATTCAGAAGGAGATGCATTTTTCCTCATCTGTTTTGTTTTCTCTGGAAACCACAGTTGGGCTCAGTAACGTAATGTGGTTATCAGTATCACTGTGCTGCCAGTACTAGAAATTAGCCTTGTGGTGTGCTTTAAATAGGACTTAATTCAAGTTTGAGGCAAGCTGTTTGTCTGTGTTTGCTTATGGTGAGAATGTTAAGGATGTTGCATGTTTTTTGTTTTTAAATAAATCAAAGCAAATAAAAGCAAGAATTAAGTAAACAATTAATATCTTCACGTTCAGTATTGGTATCACAAAGACTACTATGATTTTAGAATAAAGTGGAATAGAAAGCAAATGTACATTCAACTTTAATTAAACTTTTTAATCTTTTTCTAACTAGAGTAGGCATTATAACAGGAGGAGTACTTACATGAAATTTAGGATACATTCAGGGCCCACTGAGATACTTTTTCTTGAGACAGAATTAAAAAAAAAAATATGCAGGAGCAGAGTCTAAATATACTTCATCTGTCCAACAGCTTCTGTAGGAAGGCTGTTAGAAGTAATGAGAATAATTCTTAGAAACACCTTGGTCTTCTTCAGGCTATTGAAAAAGTCTTAGCTGTTCCTATATAGTCTTTATTTCTTGGTATCCTTTATGATAGGAAGGGTTCCCTTTCTTTGTTGCCCTTGACTTGTGTGCCTGGGGTTTCTCCTCCCCAGCACACGTCGTGCCAGTGCATTCACGCCATCCTGGTAGGAATTTCCATTGACAGCCTTCCAGCTATGTCACACCGAAGCTGCCTCAAGCAGACAGTTTATTTACTGAAAAGACATGGGGCACAGCTTGAGGTCAATGGTTGTGTCTACACTGCTGGGTGTGAGCAGCTGTGAAAAGGGGCCCAATGCCAACCTTGTCTCTCATCCGTGGTGCTGCTCAATGGGAGGACACCGGTGGGAACATGGAATGTGGTGCAGGCATAGCGTGGGGCTCCCTGCCTGGCCCAGCTGCCTCCTCCTGTCTTGTCTACCTTGAATCGGTATCACAGGATTGAGTTTTAGCAGACCAAACAGCATGGGATCCTCCCTAGAAGGGCTCTCGGCTTTCTTGAGGCAGAGACAGATGGGATTTGTGATTATCCTGAGCACAAGCTAAATTGTGTTCAAACTGTCAGCGCCGAGAAACGTGAACCAGCGGCTCAGGGAAGCTGAGACGTTGTCATTGAGACTAATGAAACAGCACAGCTCAGTGCTGCATTAAACAAAACTGTCTTGAGATATTCACCAAATCCACTGACGTGGAAATACGTGATAAGAGAGACATGCCTTGGAGGCTTGTGTCCCGCGGAGGTGAGGCAAGCAGTATGTAGCTTTTGAGAAATGAAATTACCAACTCCATTGCTGCTGAGTCCTAACTTTCTTACCTGGACAGTAATACGCCACGCTCGCACCTCAGCTATCTGCATGCAGTGTGAACAGCAGCACTGTCAGTGGAGATGAGGGGGACTAAATCTGAAGTCCACAGTATAAGGCAAAAGCACAACAGAAACATTTTTGTAAACTCCTGCTGTCCTAGGAAGAACTACATAAACCCATCGTTATGACAGTGCATTGTGTTACTTTGTCAGCGGAAGTTCACGATACCGGATCATTTGTAAATGTTGGGTTGAGTCCCTGCTTAAATAGCAAGGGGCTTGGGAACACTTTCCATACGTTCGTATTGCCCTGAGTGACAGTTGTAGAGAGCTAAAATCGCACCGCCATGAAACTTTGAGGGAAGCATCCTCTGCAGGTGTGTTTTGAGGCTGAGTAAACGTGACTTTCCATCAGCTCTGCTGGCTTAACCCCTTGGTGATTCAATAATACACTTTTTGCAAGATGTCTTCAAATTTAGCAGGGCATTTTCTTGCAAAAAAAGGAACACAGGTTGTGATCCTGGGGTGGCTGCTTAAACTGCTGTCCACATTGAGATGCTCCCCACATTGTTTAATGCTGCTGATCTCTCCGTGGGTGTACTTTGCTGTGATTTACAAAGATGCTGGGAGAGAGCGCCTTTAAAAACAGTTTCCAAACTACTTTGGCTGAATTCTTTTGCTGGGCTGCGGGACTGTGAAAGTCACTGCTGTGCTGGTGACAATAAAGAGAAATGCTTCCATGCCAGGGACTTCTCGTGCTGGGACCACACCTCTATTACAGGTAGTACTGGTCTTCTGCTTTTACATGTGCCACCCATGAGGGTGAAAAGAAAAGAGCAAGCAGCTGTGATGTCTTCAACCAGAGAGCTTTTAAGGAAGCACCGTTTTGATAGCAAGTCTGACATTGCATTATGTAGTAAAACAGGCATCACAATTCTCTTTTTGCCTGTTATACTTGCTTCTCAACTTCTTCTGTCTGTTCCCATGTAGGCCATGTCACACTGCATGAGAGGTGTCAAGGGACCAGCTTTAGGCTCAGCAGGTTACAGCTCATCTTGACTCCTTTGCTATGTTATATATTTCATTTCCATTGAGATCAATTTTTTTTATATATATCTGCTGGCATTTTAGAGCCATTTGACAGGAATATTTGTGAGATAAATGTTCCTCCTGCAGATAAGGATAAATGTAGGTGTGTTATGGAAATAACTAATAGTGAACATTGTAAAGCAGCAGGGAAGGAGTAAGGACAGATGGGTTTGTTTTTCCTCAGGGAATCTAAAATAAACGTGATTTGTCTTCTTTAAATCCTTACACTCAGTCGACAAAAAATATAGGAAGTGATGTTTACTCATGTAATAGAAATCTTAAAAAACAGTTTACATCAGCTAAAGAAATTTGGCAAGTCAGGGATTTATTTATGTATGTATGTATGTAACTGGGTTTATGGGAGGGTTGAGGCTTCACTGGATGCTCTCTGATAGTAACATAATCTGTTTCATTTTCAGAGATGAATCCAAAATTTGTATTTGGCATTCCGTGTGTTCTGCAAAGGACATTTCTCTCTCAATTTAGGTCAGAGATTTACAAAGGCACGTACAGCATCTAGGCATTTAATTTTCAGTCACATTAATAGAATTTGACTGGTTTCTTCTCTGTTGCTTTTTGACATCTTTCATTTCACAGTTTTTGTTTCAATTGCATCTGCCTAGTAAAAAGATGAAGGCAATATGGGTACATGTCTGCCAGCTCCACTGCTTCTTGTAGTCTTGGTAGACTAGTGCTTTACCCAGTGATTCCTGCTGTGCTTTTTTGGGGGGTATTGTCTGCCACGTTTCTGGATGCCCAGCAAGTAGGATGAGCGGTAGCTTGGGCTGGACGACAGGAAGTCCAACAGCTCAGAGCAAATGTCCACTGAGCACCAAGGGCCAGGCTGATGGGCTCCAGTCACATCATGCTCCTGGCCTGTGGGGATGAATCTGACATAGGCAGTGCATGGCAGAACTGCTGCCCACATGTGAATCAGGTACACAGAATACGAGACACATGGCTATGGTTTTGAATTTATGGTAGGACACGGACCAGTTATCAGCTTAATTTTCCTCCCTCTCTCTCCATAGGATAGATTTTTCTTGCAAACATCTAAGGATTCATATCTAAAATAGCTGTAAAAGACTAAAATTCATATCTGAAAAGCCATAAAAGGTAAATGTTTCATAACCACCTTTTTCCTTAAAGTATATCATTTGTGAAGCTACTAAGTTACTCACTGTGTTTTTCTTTTTGGGGTTCTGCTATTTGAGTTTTAAAAATAATTTCTGTAGTTTTCCAGATTTTGCTTAGCCATCATGTCTCTCGGCAGTCTGCTGTGGTGTTCAGCATCATGCCTGGCTTGAGGGAGCGTTTGTTTGGACAGACATTGTGAGTTCTGGAGCACATCCTGGGCAGAATGCGAGTGCCTAGCCCCAGGGCCACGGCAGATGTCTCAATTCCTTTTCAAACTCTTGGACTGAAATTGGTTTGTTATTGCTAGTGTCCTATTTAGACCTTTTAGAAATGAGCAGTAAAAGAGTAAATTACTTGAAACTCCATTGCAATGAGGGTAAGTGAATTTTTACAAATACTGGTGTTAGTAATGTGTTGTTTAATAATGAATAATTTTGATGCAGAAGTAGACATTGTTTGGCTATAACTGATTAAATACTTTTCAGGTGAGGTCACCAAAGTCACACGTCCTTTGGCTCATTACTCTCACCTATTTTAAGTTTGATGAGAACTACTGTATGGCAAAGACCTCGACTTAATTGCTATGTGCAAATGTGGCTTTATTAAATAACAAGATGCAGGCTTCCTTTATGTGGCAAAACACTGAGTTACCCCAGTGATGTGTCATTGTTATTAATATGCTAATCGTATATTAGCGTATGGGAAACTTTAGAGTATTTCTGGTGAGAACTAAAGCTTCCCATCTAGCCAGATATCGTGTCTGTGTATTTATGATGCAGTTTTTCAGGAGTTATTCTCCAGCAGGCATGTAAAATGCTCTCATACCAAATTAGTAAATTAATTTGCTGCAAGTATATCTGTGATGTCTTCAAAAATATACACAAACAAGCCAGGAAGTCAACAGGATCCACTGTTTACCCTTACATGCATTTAGAATAAAGAATACATACCTTAAAAGGATAACAAAAATTATGGTAAGTATACATGGATAGATACTTCTGTGGCTAACATTGGGTCTTGCTACAAGCGTAAGGAGCAGACTGCAGAGGAGCTGCATAGGTGCGCCTTGCTGTCAAAGGCCAAGACCCCTCACTCCAGACCAGGCTTGCCCATGGTTGGTCTCTGGTGGTCCCTGACACATGGACAGCCACTTGTCAGGTCACAAAGGATTTGAGAGGAAATTCCCCTACCTGGGGGAACATCTGTGTGTCTCTTAGCTCAACAAGAGTCCAACAGGGCAGTAACATGGCTAACTGTGCTCTTCCATAGTGGAATTGGGAGGACTGGAGCTCCTGTCATCCTCATTTCCTTCACAGTATCACCACAAAAATTCCACCTCAGGAAGGCCAGCACTTGCTTCGACTTACATCCCCAAAATACCTACCCTGGAGCCAGTCACTGGGCATGGGACACTGCCTGCTGTTCTGCCTGATGCCTGGGTATGGCTGGGAAGCTCTCCTGGTAGGGTCAAACTTGAAGAAAGCTTTTTGGTTAAGTGATGGCAGGGTGCTGCTGGATTTCTTTTCCTGCAGGTAAGATGGAAATGATACAAAAATAGCCTTCTCGCATAATATTGCTGTATTTCAGCTTCAAATTCAGCCCAGAATTAAGGTTTTACAATGCAGAGGTTATGGTTGCTCATGGAAATCCAGCTTAACAAACAAAGCAGTAAACTACATTTGCTTACAATATTGTTTAATATACAAAGGCTCAATTTTCTGTGTCCTTAGTCTGAAACCCAATAATAGGCTAAATCTTATTTGAACTGAACATGTTGTCTCCAGTTTATTTGTCCATTGAAGCTTACTGACAAATTGATATTTCTGTAATAGTCTTAATGTAAGGAGTACTCCATAAATCACTATTTTAGTAGAAACAAATACAATATTGATGCTAACTTTTTAATACCAAAGCAATGGAACACAATTATCATGATTTATTAATAAACCAACATAAACCAGGATCTTGTGTACTGTCTAAGAAATTGCCTATTTTTTTTTAATCAGATGTAATAAATATGGTTTCATCATTATTTTATAATAAGGTTTTGTATTTCTGAAATAGTTTTCCCCTTTGATATATTAATCAAACTAGCCAATTTAGGGATCGGCTCCTTCACTGCATGTTTTATTTTGCTTTTTGTGCCTAAGTATAGAAAATTACATCACTTTCCTAAGTTACATTTATGTCAGAAGTAGCAAGGTGGCTGGATTGGACTGGACTTGGCTGGGCAAGTGAGTGACCTCTCTCAGTCCAAGAGCTCTGCAGGTCCTCCCTCTGCTGCCTTGGAAGTAAGGATTGCTCCCAAGCCAGAGAGAGCCCAGGGAAATAAAAAGGAGCAGGACTATATAAAGTTGCCACCTTGTTCTCTGAAAGCATGAGGCATTTTCTCATGGGCACACCCAAACTGTCCTAAAAAGGGTTGTCATCTCTCAGAAGTAGGCATGAGCTTGGAAATACCTATGTATGAGCACTTTCATGATAATTTTAAGTTGCTCTTTTCTGAAGCAGCCCCTTTGTGTTCCCATTAAAAAAGCTGATAGTAGCTTTTTGAGGAAGCCTGCATAACCAAATAAAAAAAATGTTCAATAATTTCTACCTTAACACAATGGCAGTTGAATAAAGCTATTTTCAAACTTTATGGAAGTTACTCAGGATTTCTATTTTGTTGAGTGGAATGCAAAAATCCCCATTGTCTTGACTGCATAGTTGTCAACATGGTACTTTCACCAGCCTAGACAGGTGTGTTGAGAAGTACATGAATGATGAAATGTCAGTTTTATGCCTGCAGCCACAGAAAAACACGCACCCTCAAGACTAGAATTTCAGGTCCTGTTTCTTCTGAATCAAACTACATAGCATCCCCCATTAACAGAAACTGCTGTTTTCTTCTTCTGACATGTTTCTTGGAACACCCTTTCTGAGTTTGCGTAGCGCTCAGCCTCACATTTGCACATGCCTGGAGGGAGATATATACTTACACTGGTAAACCTAACAGAAGCTGGTAAAGCCTGAAACAAGAGATCTCAGGGAAGACTGTGGAAGGCGAATGGCATCCTGAATTTTCCTCCACTGCCATAAATAGATTAAAAAGATAGTGCTTAAAAGTTATAGAATCACAGGATGGTTAGAGTTGGAAAGGACCTTAAAGATCATCTTGTTCCAACCCCCCTGCCATGGGCAGGGACGCCTACCACTACAGCAGGTTGCTCATCCAGCCAGGCCTTAAACTCTTCCAGGGTTGGGGCATCCAGAACTTCTCTGGGCAACCTGTTCCAGTGTCTCACAACCCTCACAGTAAAGAATTTCTTCCTAATATCTGATCTATATCTCCCCCCTTTCAATTTAAAACCATTCCACCTCATCTCACATTTTTCAAATTACTGCAGAAGGGTGGTCTTTAGTAACATCTACTGCCTTGTTCACAGCTTATTTTTTTAAGAGTAAAAAGAAAACCCCAGAACAAAACATAGGTTCAGGACATCAAAAATTATTTGTTTTATTAAGAAGCTTAGTTATGACTAAAAAAAAAAACAAACCCAAAACAGAAAGGTCAAATGTATTTGCTGAATTTGATACAAACTCTCCTTCCTAAAAAATTTAGCCTAGTTGTATGCTCTAATAGTTTAAAAGACCACTTCGGATTTGTTGCTTTTTATTTTAGATGAACAGAGAGTTCCCTAAAGCAAGAAGTCTTCTTTTCTCTGTTGAGACGCTGTTTCATTCCTCTTGAAACTCAAAGTTACCCCACCCTTCACATCCTCATGATTTCAACCTTCAGTGCTACTTACATTACTACTACTACTACCACTACTACTACTACTACTACCACCACTACTACTACTACTACACACTCTTGCTACTTTCTGCTTGAAGGTGCACTCTTCCAAGGCTGTCATGACCATCAACATAACCAAACCATGTCAGTTCATAAGGTGAGTGCACCATAGGTGAGCACCTGTTGTTCTTCATGGCCTGCTTGAAGGCCATCCAGTTGCCAGGTGGTGCAGTAGAAGTGTTGAAAGAGCCTCACATCCAGTTGAAAGGCATGCTTTGGTTTTTACATGGTGTACACCGGCTTCTTTGTTTTCAAGTTTCATTGTGATGCAGACATTTTGCTGTTGTTTTTAAACAATATAATTTAATTGTAATAGTTGCTGACAGGGAGAGGAAATATGGGCCTTTGATATCTGGGTGGTTGCAGCTTTTAATGCCTTGAGGCAAAACAAATGGTTTGTTTTCTTCAGGCACTCTGGAAGCAAGTTTGAAGATTTGAATGCTGGGGAAGGGCATCTCCTTGCTCCATTTTTGGAGCAAAGTTCTTTAATTTTTTATTCACGTAGGACTTCTCATTTCCAAACTCAGCAGCTCTTTAACAGTGTTTGGTTACCCAACGAGACCTAAATTTCTGATTTACAGCTGTTTTTTCAGGGACTTTAATACATCATCAAGGGCCTAGAAAAGCTATGTGGCCGGGGCAAAACACTATCTTTGTACCTGAAGGTATTACAAACTGTTGACAATGTCTGTTTTAGGTCCCTTGAAAATGAAGAGCTTTTGAGAAAGGTTGAGAAGTCTGTTCCTTTCTTTTCTGTCCTGCAGACAAATCACCTACAGTAAGATAAAAATGGAGTCTGAGGAATCATAATTTAATCCTTTCTCGAGCTGGAAATCTGCTTCAGCAAGTCCTTTGTATGTCTCTTACAGGAGCCTGCTGACCTTCTCCAAATGACACATTAAAAAACAATAGAGCCAGCAATGATGCCTCTGGAGTTGTTGCAACTTTGAGGTCAATTAATTGTCACTTAGGATGATATATCTGAGCTTGCCATTAGTTTCTCAGCCTGCAAGAGGCTCGGGGCAGGTGTGCTTGCCTTGTACGTGGCTTAAAGGCTGAGGCGTCCTTGATGCTGAAGTGAAGATGGAGGGCAGTATCATGCCATTAGCTTTATAAGCAGAGTTTCCCATTGATTTCAAGGACCTTTATGCTTCTATCTTGATGGTGCAAGGCCTGTGTGAGAGCCTGGGCATGGAGTCATTTGGGCAAGTAGGTGTCCTGATCAGCTAGCTGTCAACCATTAATTCAGGATCCTACTGAAGGCCAGGCATTTACGTGCTTTTTTTCTTAGCAAGTATTTAGAAACTCAGAAAGCAAATAACCATCCCAGTCTGTCCAAGCTAGGTTATTCTCAGGGATTTCATGGTACCATGGAATGCCTGAAGATGGTTGAAAAGGTCTTCTTGTAGACATAGGGTCATATATATCAAAATGGTTTGGGTGGGTTTTTTGTCCACAGCCTGTATAATAATATATATAATTTCGATAATATAATATAATATATAATAACCCCAGTTTATTAGCTCCATAGAGTAAAAGTGTGAACCTGCACTGTTTCATAGCTTATCTCCCTACTTTGCTCTGGGGTCCTGTCCCCAGACAGATAGTGGCTGCCCCGTACATACTGTTCTTCTTCCAAACTGCTTTCTGAGTGATGCAGTTGGCTCCCTCTGAGAAAAAAAGATATGTGTGGCCAGGGGACAATCAGCCCCTGAGGCTGTTGCCTGCTGGCAGCTGTACAAATGGGGTCTGGCTCCCTCCTGCCTGTGCTTTGCCGTCACCTGTGGATCATCTCCCCGCAGCTCCCAGAGCTTGCCCTGCACCCAGCTCCCAGATGAGCCTCACTGTCTTTCCTAGTAGATCCGTTAGGAGAAAAATAGACATTACACCAATTTCAGAGCCTCCTATGCAGGACTTGGATTTGGGAGGATGGGATGTAGCATCCAGGCAGGTGTGTCTCCCAAAGGTTTATCCATCTTGCTATGTAAAAGGGGTCCCAAAGATGTTTTAGGTTTGCTCATCTGTCTGGGAAATGCTGTGCCATTGATGTCTGAGTTCTGGCATAGCTCTGGCATAGTTTCAGTGATAACTTTGAGCTTTTCTTCAGGGGGTATATTTAATTACAGCAGCTTCCTAACTGCTGTATATTCAATACTTCTAATATCTTATTATTGCGGAGTATATACATTGAAGATACAAGCCTAAGTTCTATGGGATGCAATAAAATGGAGAAGGATTTTAGTAGCCATCTGCCTGCTGGAAGAAAATCAGTTATTTTTAACATTGTTTTGGAGTAGATGTTGAATATCTAATACAGAAAAGGATTGCAATGGTGATTCACTAAAGGATGACTTACAGTAGATGTTACAGAGGGATTTACAGCTTGTCCATGGCTCTGTGGTGGTGAGTATGGCAGCCTGTGGCAGCCTGGGGAGGCTGTTTGGGACCAGCAGCAGTAGATTAGCCGTCCCTTGGGGTTCACTCTCCTTCTTGCTGCCTCCCCAGAGGCCAGCTGCTCAGTCAGCTCTCCCCACTACAGCAGTATTTCTGGGCTTTGCTTCAAAATGACCACTAACAGTTCACCGTAGCACGCTTGTCTCCTTTCTTGGCTGTGCTCTAGGAACACATTTGGTTTCTGGGTGGATGAGGCAGTAGGTGGAGAGGGAAAGAGGAAGGAGCATTTGCAGCAGCTGCTGCTGCTGCTACAGGCTTCAGGGGTGGGTTAGCCTGGGGAGATCCAGAAAATGAGAGTATGTCTTCTGCATCACCAGCTAGTGAATGAGTAGCTCATGGTGGACGTCTGCCGGATGCATATATTTTCTTCTGCCCCTAGAGGTTCTAGGGATGCTCAGTTGCGCTCCTCAAGAAGGAGGGGAAAAAATAGCTTCAAGGCAACAGCCAGCAGTCCCATGTCACCCCAGGGAAGGCTGTGACACCAGGGAGGTTGCCCATCAGGCTGGAGATCACAATTGTATCCTGCAGCCAACTCCAGATAGCAGTCTCTGGTTGTGAGACTTGTTCAGGTCGCACATGGAACAAGCGGCGGATGGTAACGCTGTCAATATTGATGCAAAATGATCTCTTGAGACATTTGGCAGGAGCTAAGTGCCATTCCTGAAGAGTGTATTAAAATAAAAGATGAGAAACCTTTTGTTTTTTTTTAAAAAAGAAGTGGTAAACCAGAGCACTTGGAGTTCTCTGAAATATTTTGCAATGTAACACATATCAAATATTTATTGAATTATTTTCTAAATTCTAGTGGAAGTTGTGAATCCTTCTAATGATTCTGAGACTTTGTATTTGTCAAATAAACAGTTCATCCAAAAACTTCACTTTACCATATTGCTAGTGCTGTAATCTGTTTGCACTGTTAACAATATCGTCCCATTCATTAATCCTGACACTTGCATGCTCCTATTTCACACTGTGGCTCAGTTTGAGAGGAGAGCATAAGTGCAGATAATTCAAGTGAAGTCTGCGGCAAAGACAGTGCCGCAGGAAACCAAGGCCAGGCTAGAGCTTTGCAAATCTACTGGCTCCTTATTCTCCAGAAATACAGTTTTAAGGCATCCGAATCTGCTTGCTGAATCATTTTGGCTAAGCATAAAACAAAAGTAATAACTTTGCATGGTTTGAAACATTCCCTTTTGGCATTTTCAAAACAAAACCAAGTCTTATTTTGAAAATGTAATTCCAAACTTCGACTTGATTCAGTATGAGAAAGGGCAGAAAATGTTTTAACTAAAGCAAGGCTCTTCATCAAGCCTCCAAATAAACTGTTTTGACTGAAAGACATCCATCCTTGGTCCCTGGTTGAGTTAGCCTCCTGAAGGGCATTTGGCTTTTCACTGGGCCCAGCAGACCAGGACAGACCTTTGTACAAGGGGATGTGACCCATGTGGCCAAGAGGAAGTGGCTTGAAGAGGTTTCACTATGAAAGGTGTCCTCAGGAGAAGCCCTGACCAGCACCCTCTTCTCCCCAGAGCCAGGTTTGGCAGCTGTATCTGATGATGTCATCCAGCATTTTGTGGCTTTTTTCCCCCTGTATCATATTGTAGCCCTGATGCAGCTGTAGCCCTCAAAGTGAGAAACCATGCCTGCTGCCTGTCAGCCACCCCAACCCTGTCCCTGGGTTCTCTTGCCTTCCTCTGGGAGCAGGATTTCTGTCAGGCTGTGATTGTGTCCCTAAATCATGTTTTTAGGAGCCCATCATCTTTCACTAATGTATTTCTTGCTGCAGATGCTTCTTCATGCTTTTTTGCAGTGGGTTTCAGTCAGGCCACAGCACAGCCAAGAGACGGAAAATGTAGCTCTTCTCACTCCAAACTTTCCATTTTGGGGTAATAGGGCCTGCCGATCATTTTAAATGGAGCATTTAAAATTCAGATGCGAGTGGACATGATATGGGCAAGCTTTTCTCATGCCACACCACAGTGAAATTTTTGTGGTGTTTGCCCAAAAACAATCGTAATTCAAGGAAACAGATGGGAACTGTATCGAGTGCAGGAGCCTCTCCAGCTGGAGAAACTCCTGCCAGCCACCGATCAGTCTCCCTTTGCCCTCAAGCTGCAAAGCAGGTACAAGTTCTGTTGCAACTACCCCTGCAGAACTTTGCATTGGATGTAAAGGGAATTTTCTAAGGAGCTTAACAATCCCCCCCCAGTCTGTGTGTTAGGAATAATAGAAATACCATGGTAACAGCTTTCCCTTGCAAGAAGGAAGTAATATTTTGATGATAACTGCTGTACAAGATGGAAACAAAACTGATCCAAATGCTATGATTTTGAAATGAACTTACTAAATTATAGATAAATCTTCTCTCGAATACAATACATAGTTATCTTTCTTCCACATATTGTGTCCTTTTATAGATTTTTATAAAAGGAATGAAAATAACAGGATGTGTGGGACAAATAAAACAGGAAAAAGAATAAACATAACAGTTGATAATTTGCCATCTACAGAAGGAGAAGATTCAAGGATTCTGGAAAAGACACCAGAGGTTGATACAAAGAAATTAAGAACCACCTAACCTTGCAGTAATCCCTAGCTATTGTAAATCTCTTACAGTTTTGAGAAAATAGATGACAAAGTCTCTTCACAGATAAGAAAAGCTTATTTGAAAACAAAAACAGACAAATCCTGGACATTGAAGGTTTTTAATTATTCTGGCACGGATTGAAAAAAGCAGAAAAAAATTAAATTAAATTTATTTCCTGTAGGAATAATGCTGAACTGTTTTCTTACATAATTTGAATTAAAATCCTGCAGAGGCTAGTGGAGACATCATTTGAGAAAGTAATATAGTTGCAGTTATTAATCGTTCCTTACCGTTCTGGCACAAACTTCTCATTCTCATTCAGAGAAACTGAGCTGCTTTACCAGCCTTAATTATTCCCACAGAGTTGTGGATGTAGAATTATCCACTTTGCAGATGGAAGGACCAAAGAGTGGAGAGGCATTGATATTGGATTACATGGTGACAGCTCTGGGTGTGCGTGAAGTCAGGCTCAGAAAAGTTGTGTCATGTTTTGATACAAGTGCCAAGTGGATTCTCATCATAATGTAGAAAAATGGAAGAGATACAGGCACTTTCATTCTCAAAATCTTTGTGAGTAAGGAAGTGTTAACAGAAAATCTGTTTGGGTTTTTTCTTATTATTTTCACATCTAGGGAACTGAGGCACAGAGAGCTGGAAAGTTCTCAGCCTCAGCTGAGAGTTGGCCTTCTTTGCTAACCAGCTTGTCTGCTGTGGAGAAAAGGATGTTGCAGGTGCTTTGTTAAAGGTTCAATGTTAGTGACAAAGGAGTGCTAGGAGAGGTCAAATAAGAAAGGTGATTCAGTCCAGAGTTGTTGCGGGACTCCTGATAAGCATCAAGGAACAATGCTTACTGAGAAGTATGAAAAAGGATGCTAGGAGTTACTAACTGAATAACATACCTTGAAATACTAAATGTCTGTCTCACTGGCAGACGAAATGAAGGAATCTTTTATCTTCTGGACCCACTGTATTAACATAAAAGAAAGCCAGGACTAACCCTTAGCCCCAGGGATAAGTGGCACTGATTGGTTTGCACCCACTTGTCTTATGACGAGCTCCATCCAGAGTAGACTAGGTGCATCCAGCCCATATAGTACTTAACTCTGAATCTCTTTGGGCCCTAGATGGTGCTCCAGTAGCCCTGAGTGGGTTTTTATGATTTTCTTTTCTGTTCAGAGTTTTTCACTGTCTGTTGGAGGGGTGGTTTTATTTTGTGAAGCTAAAGATTCATGTTACATGACTTGTGGCATGGCATGAGGTAAAAAGACCCAAACTGAACATACAAAATCAGTTGGGATAATGTTACAAAGCTGCGTGGGGTGGAAGTGGCCATACTTGTGTGCTTCTCCATATGTTAAAGGAGAGCTCCCTAGAGTGAGTTGTCCCCAGGAGGGTGCTGAGACACTGGTTTGGGGAGAGCTGGCCAGAGCAAACCAAGCCAGAGACAAGCACAGCAAAAATTAAGTCATGTGGATAATGAAGGCTCTCATGACTGACCTCACTCTAGGTGTTGCCAGAAAAAGGAGGAATAGATAGTAATTAATTGAACATATGCAATAAGGAAAGAACAGATATCTTCATCAGTTAATTTGCTTTCGTATTCATGGAAGAGGCAAAGAAATGCTTGTCAGCAGAGGAGCTTGGGATCATCCAGTGCTGGGCTGGAAAGTGTGTGACACGAACTGTCCATACTACCCACCCCAATGCCATGCCAGTCCCTGCCTTGAGCCTCGGAGTGGAGCCCCAGCTAGTTATGTAGGGAAAGAGTAGGGAAAGAGACCCTATATCGCCCCAGGACTTATTCCAAGCTCCCACTTGAGACCTGTGAACACATGTGTGGGCCCATGCCCTGTGAAAAGGCAGCAAATGGGTGGGAGGGAGGGCAGCTTGTGCCCCAGCATGTGCCTGTGCCACCCGCTCTCACCCTCCACCTGCACTTGTGTTTTGAGAATGAGAATGGTGAGAAAGCTGCCATGTGCCTCAGGGGAATTATCCCAGTGGACAGTTTCCAGGGGTCACAGAAAACACCCCAAAGCTAGAGCACCTCTTGCCTCTCTGCCCTCCTGCTTCTCACACCTCCCAAGTTAGCCTTCAAGATGAAGAGGTTTCAAGATGCTAGAAATAACATTTCTGATGGAATGCCAATTATTTGTGCATTTCTGTGCAGCTCTCAAATTTATACTTGCTCGGGTTTTGTCAGGGTGCAGTGCAATGTGAAGGTACAATGCCTAATAATTTCCTTCCATGTTACTCTTTTCACATAGGATGCTGTGAGCTTCATGGAAGAGCCAACAGAGAAGCAAAAGAAAAACAAAACAACTACCTTAATAATAATAATAATAATAATGTTGATTTATAGAGATTAATAAATGATGATAAACGTTCTTAAATCAGATTTCTAGTGGGCAGATGGTAAGAGACAGGTTTTGTCACTCAGAATGATAGTGGTTAATTTAACACAAAAGATAAGGAAATAACAGATGCATTCATCAGTTAATTTGCTTTTCTATTCAAAGACAAGAAAAAATGGTAGTGACTTTAAGTAGGAGTTATGCCCCTGGTACAATAGGAAAGGACTTATTCCAAAGACAGCAAGAATAGAAGGAGTTATTGAGGACATCTCTAAGAGGATGACAGAAAGCAATAACCGGCTACGTCTGCTGAAGTTTTCCATTTTCGTTGTTCTGTCATGAAGAGTCAGATCTCTGTTGATGTAAGGGAATGAAATGTGTTTGTTAATTATGTTTGAATAAGATAACAAACTGTGATCTCAAAGCCATCTGTAAATGAAAAACCAGGTGGCTGAGCAGCAGAAGGAAGATTGCAAATAGAGGATCATAAAAATTTGGGGTGTAAGAAAGAACTACTGGTACATCTTGGCTGTTTATGAAAAAGTGCAGTAAACTCTTCCTATATTTTTGGGCTCTACCTTGAGCACAGTATTGCTGGGGATCCCTTTTTGCTCCTTGGCCTTTATTTTTACTGAGAAAAGTAAATCTTTTTGCCGGCTGTGAGATCTCCCTGAAGTGAGCTCTCTTTAGTAGAGCCAGGGATGCTATTACCCTGGTGTCATCTCTCATGCTTTATGGAAGGTGCCACTTGGGCTCCCGTTGTTTAACATTCCTGTCATTCCCTCTGCTGCATGGAGGCAGCTAGTGTCACATATGCATGAGTGTTGCAGGAGATGAGACCTTCACACAAGCAAGTTGTGAGACTCGCGGAAAAGGATGCTTCATACTTTTCTGTTTTCTTCCTCTGACCTAGATTTTAGGCTCTATTCCTCCTCCCCCTTTACTTTTGGTTTGTTTTACTTATTCCTGGAAATGTGCTGCAATGATCTGCGTTACGGAGGAATGCTTCTCCTTCCAAATCTGAAGTTGAAACTGCTTTTCTGCATTGGGCGTGTTTTCTCTGTCTCTACCCCCGCTCTGCTTAAAAGAAGCAAAATGAACTAATTAACTTGAGACTTTGCACACCAAAACTTTTCATAATACAGAATTTATGTTTTTTTTTTCTGTACTTAGTGGGTAAATCATAAAGAAATTGAAAAGATTTTGTTCTTCAGAAACATTTGTGTGAAGTATTTTTATGTGGATGTTAAGTACAGCTTCACATAAAAAAATCCAAACCCCTTGCCTGGTTGGCAGGAGTCATTTCCCTACATTTGCAGAACGTGTGTGTAATCGATATGTGTTCAAGGTGTGAATATGGGATGGATAAGAGCGCATCCAAAGTAAGTGGGCACATGTGCCCGTTGTGAAGATGGTGGGCATAGCTGTTAAGAGTTTACCTTTGTTAAGTGAAGTATGTTACTGCAAACACAGGGTTATTGCTTTACAGCTTACTGAAAACTTCAGGGTTATTACTTTAACTGGTAAACAGGTAAAACTAGGTAAAATTGGGTTGCAAGTTACTTAGAGTAGAATAAGGAAGAACTTGGTGTCATATAGTATAGCTTCTTGGTTCTGTAAAACCAAAAATGTTCCTCTGTAACACTGCAACACAGGCTTCGGAAAATATATCTGCCTTCATGAATGCTGAGAGGCAATGATAGCCAGACGTAACCTGCAAGAATCTTGCTCTGTGTGTTGCAGGCATCTGCGAAGCTTATATTATTGCAGCCCCTCCTTGAAATGAGGAGCATTTAAGACTGCATATATATATATTCATGGTGAATGTTAAACTGTGCTGGGAAGCAGCTTTTAGAGTCAGTGCTGGAGTTTGATATGGAGGAACTGTAGCTCTGTGGGGAGCTCCAGGTTGTTTCCAATACAGTATTCACTATACTCTTAACCACAGTAGGAGTTGGTGCCACAGGATCATATAAATAGCTTTACCTCTGTGCCAAAAGCAACCAAAAAATTGGAGCTAATTACATCACCACATGAAAGGGTTATGGGAAAAGCGTGAAGGTTTTTGATGGAGCAAAACCTGCAGTGTTGAAGGGATTTGATTTTAACCGTGCTCCAACATTTATCATAGTTTCTTGGAGTTGCATGTTTTTTTTTCCCTTCTGAAATGTATGAATGAATTGATCAACCCAAATTTCAGTTTAATTAAGCTTTTGCCTGTGACTTGTTCTTTGATGTGTGTAAATATATTCTGTATAACACCAGCTTTTTTTTCATGCTGATTTTGAAGTTCTTTAAAAGTGAGATGGGGATGCTTCTAATTGAAGCATTGGCTCAGTATCTCCAAAGTCTGGTGCCTCCTAATTATTTATTACTTCCCTCCAGAGAACTATCAAAGTGACACCGAAATTTCAGAGCACATACTTTATAAAAAATGCTGGAAAGCTGTTTGAGAGATTTGTTAAGCAATCAGAGTCCTTTAGGATGATTTCTGAATTGGCCGTTATAGTATATAAGGCGCACAATGAAGTTAAATTGTCATTATTAAAAATTAGCAACTAAAAATGAGGCAGAAGCATCTATGTAGAGTGTCTCATCGCTACAGACTCAGAATCTGAAACGCCTGTCACATCTGCAGCTCATTATGACCTGAAATGGGAGAGTGCCTGGTACATCTGCGAGAACAATGTCTAGTGACTACTGGGGCAAGTGGACATGGCTGGTGCAGGGTGCCAGTCAGTCTTTTATCCTCAATGTCACGTTCCACATGGCCTCCTGACAGCTGGCACGAGAGGTCATCACTGCCTTTGCAGCACTTTGTCTCTATTTGCATTGACAGCAGTGAGAAGCCTCATTCATTTGGAGTTTTTTCACAGGCGGTTGGTCGTGTTGCCCACGCACTGCCTTGGGGACGAAGGCCTTGTTTCGGTGCTTGTCACCAGCAGCTCCATGACTATCTGCAGTGGGGAGGTGTGGGCACAGGGCCATGTAGCTCCTAGTGTTGGAAGGGATGGGTGCTGTGGGTCAGCAGGATCCCTTTTGCTGGGGCTTCCCTCCTGGTGTCACAGCCATGGTGAACTTCCATCAATATGGGTATTGCTCTTCAGCACATGAGGATGGAGGTGCCTGGGGGGATTTAATTACTCAAACTCAGTGGGAACAGGAACAGAAAGAGATTTTTCACACAAATACATGTGCCCCTCTCCTTCTCTTTTCAAAATTAGGAAGATTCTGGTTTCGGTACTCACCAGCCTTGTTTTTAGGAGTAGAAGAATCATTTTAATAAGGGCTCTTGACAAAAACCAAACAAAACCATTCTGTCAGTGTAAGATGAAGACCTGGCTCAGGGCATTGAAGCCAGATCAGTTAAAGTTTGTCAAAGGCATAAACAAGCGAAGGTGGGGGGGAGGCAGCACTCAGCAACTCTCCTTGGAGAAGGCTTGTGCCAACCCTCGTCCACATACCTCAGGCAGCCAAGGTGGTGCTTGGAATCTGCTAGTTCTGCCATCAAAGTTTCCACTTCTCTGGCTCACAAAACCAGGACCTCACCTCTTCTCTTTAGCATGGCTCGTCTGAAAGGGCTGTCTACAGCATGTAGGTATTTGCTTCAACCTGTTGCTCGCCAGAGTAATTTTGTACTCAGCAGTATGAGAAGAGTCAAACTGAGTTCCCCATCCATTCATCCACGCACATGTAAACAGGAAAATAATGGGTAAACAGAATTAAAAATTAACAACTTGGCTTGAGGGAGTTTGCCTGGGCACACAGAGGGAGGTGGAGGTGGGCGAGGGGAGGTGGGGGCTGTTTTGCAGGGAAGCTGCAGGGCAGAATGCAGACGGCTGTGTTTACAGGAGCTCACTTTTAGCAGCACAATGCACCCAATCACCGAAGTAGGAGATGTCAGTGAACGAATGCATTTGGCAAACTATTTGTGCTTAATCTATGCCGATTTGTGAAGTCTCCAGCGGTTTTCTATGTCCCTTGGGAAAAAATGGGGGGGAGAGAGAAAGTGTCCAGTTGCCATGGTGACAGAGCAGGGCTGAGGAGAGCCTTATCATATTTTCATTTTTGATGCTCTGTATAAAACGATGTAGGTAATTACACATAGTGATTTGCTGTGCGGGCACAGCAGCTTCTTTTCAGGATGGTGCGTGTCACCCAGTATTATGCCAATACACTTTTAGAGCAGGGACACAAATGTATTGACATTTTGGTGGGAATATTGCTGGAGAAATTGCAGCAGTGGGAAGGGAAGAGGGTGTGACAGCAGCCCTGCTCTCCTTTAAGAAACAGAATAAGATTCAATTAACAAGTTGCCAGTGGAAACCTGGATATAATTATAGCTCTATTATGCTGGCCGTGTTGTTTTCCCGTAGAAAATACAGTTTTTAATTAACTTGTGGATTTGGCACCGACACCTACGTGCATCCCTTCAGGAACGAAGTCGGTGTTTCCCTGCTCGGGGCTGGCACTTCATAATAACCAAAGAAGATGCTGGTAGCACCCGCAGACCTGCCTTCAGGCAGGATGCTCTGGGCATGGCTATTCCCCAACCAGGGAGAAGCGGATGTAGCTCTTCCTGTGCCTGCTATTTTGCAGAAGAGAAAGCAAAACTAGATGTTTTTTCCTCTGTGGAAATGTTATCCTTCCTGGAGTGGACCTGGGGATGGAGAGAAGGCTGGGTGGGTCAGCCTGTGTTTCTGTGGGAGGAGTGGGGTGAAGGTGGCTGTCTTGAGGTGCTCAGTAGCTGTCCTCTCCATGCAGTCCAGGAGACACTCAGTGCATCCAGCAGGAACTGGGAGGAGTACAAAGTCTGGCCAGCCTCCTTGAACAGGATGGGAAAGGAGTGATTCTACATTGTAAGGAGGGGGTAGGGAGGAAGGCTCTGCCAAGTAGACTGTGCCAAGTTATCCACGCGCAAAGTCTGTTTGGGTTTTTTATTCCTCCACCTCTTTGCCTGACACCTTTCTCAAAGGCAATCCTGAATTACTTGAGGGAAGTAAGAACACTTCAGATGTGGCAAACACACTGCTTTTAAAATGCAAATGCGTAATAGATGCATACACCAGGCACTGCTGTTGCTTTGCTTCTGGCATCGTTGCCTTAAGAGTAGTTCAGCTTCTGAGTATAATGCAAAACCAGGAGGGATTTTCCTACAGAAAAACATTTCAATGAGTAGCTCGTTTCTAATTGTGACCTATGTGGGGTGCTCAGGGAACAAGTCTAAAATGGAGGAGGTTTTTTTAAAGCAATCATTCCCTGTGGTATATTCCCCTAGCTTCTGACAGCCAGCAGTTTGGGAGTTTCCTGAGCCGAGTGTCATGTATAGCTTGGTGGTCAGTAATGGACCTCTCTCTGAGAAACTTTTTATCATGCCTTTTTTGAACCCGCATACATTTTTGGCCACTACCACATCCTATAGCATTCAGATTCACGATTATAATTATGTTTTCTGTGAAAAGATAATGCTTTGGTTTCTTTCAGACCTGTTGACATAACCTTTCACCAAATGGACCTTAGTTCTTGTGTGGTAAGCAACTGTGAATAGTCATTAGCTAATCAACTTTTCCTTACAATACAAGATTTTACTTAGCTCCTTTGTCATCTCTTTCTTCATGCTACCCAGGCTGAGTCTGTTCTGTGTTTTATTACATGGAAGGTCCTCCAAGCCCCTGCCTGTCCCTCACCTCAGCACTTTCCTTGTTCCTCTATGTCCTGTGGTTAGTTGGCAACTCAGTAAACTCTGAGTTTTCCCACAGAAATTAGTGTAACCATGCAATTATTTGAATCATGTGAGCCTTAGATTACATGTTTAGGTGAAGTCAGAGAAAGCACGTTTATCCATGTATATGTAGTTTGAAACAGCAAGTTTAGAGTTAACAACAAGATAATAAATGATACTCTAAAAGTCCTTGCTGAAACCTTTTTTTTTCTTTTTTTTTTCTTTTTTTTTTATTTGTTTGGCCAGTAGACTACACAATGTGACAGTCGTAGCAACCCAATGGGTGTTAAAAAGCCAATGGATAACTATGGTGAATGCTTTTCTGCCTGGAATGCATTGTTTGCTTCATTTAAGATGTTCTCACCATGTGTTATTGTATCGTCTCTCTGTGAAAGAGATTACACCACTAGTAAACAATAACAGTAAAGCTGAGCTGTGACCACACAGACAGCCTGGAGGAGATCCCTGTATCCATGTAGACTCACAAACCACTCAGGTTTTGGTGTTTGTTTTTTTCCTTTTGTTAATGGGAAATCTGATTTTGATCAAAAATTTTGATAATGGGAAAGAAAATAAAATGCAAAACCTGTACCATGGTTGTTCTAGGCAGGTGAAAGTTGTCCTGTGGTTATGGGATTCCCTGAAATACTCACAAGCCTTGACCCTTGAATGAGAAGCCAGGATAGTCTGAGGATGGAAACGGGCACATACACTGGTCTAACCAACTTTCAACCTCCTGGGCTCAGAGCTGGTGGGTAATCAGACCAACTCAGGGATAAAATACCGTAAGATGAAATAATGCTAATTTATTTTCCTTTTTTCAATGTTTATCTAAAAGAAGTCTTTGCAAAGCGGAACTCAGCTGTGCTGGACAACTGCATTTGGTCCTGGCAAAACTCTTGAGGTTTGCTAATTACGGCCAGGGTATGCTCTTGGTGGATCGCAGATTGGCCGGGGAAGGAGAATCCTGTGGAGCGTTTTTACTGGGCCTCCATGTGTGATCACAGGATGTCACTGGGTGCATGAAGGGACAATTTCAGGTGTTACTTCTGATTTTATGTTAATAGTGGGGCTGCCCTGAGAGATGCCCCACTTACATAGGAAAGTAGTCTTGGGGGAGAGGGGGGGAAAGTGTTGAATTTTATTTTCATCTTCATATCTAGAAACAAAAAAGGAAAAGATGTGCTTTACAAGCAGCCAGCATTTTGGCGAACTACCTGGCGTGCTGTATTTACAAATACTTTTAGCTGTGCTGATTTTTGCCCTTGCAGAAAGCAGAGGTGCTGGCAGAGCCCCGAGGTGATTTGCGAGCAGCAGGGTTCCGGGTGAATGGCCTCAGCGGCTCCCTGGGTCTTTTTTCTGACGCTGGCAAGGCTTGCAAGAGTAATGGCAGCCTGCTGCTGAAGCTCTGTTTTCTTAAGGCATGCCATAGCCCTGATGCTATGTTGATGGGAATGGAGAATTGTGAATGAAAAGGCTGTGTGGCCAAGAGGAATGGGTCGGGGTTTTTTTGTTCATGACATGCCCAGAAATTAAACAAAACAAAACAAAAAGACAAGCAACTCAAATGTTCCTGGTTCTGTTCACTGTGTTAGGGTTAATGCAGTGAAATAAAGCAAAATGCAGAGATTTTTCAGAAACTGGTTTTCACCTGATGGAAACACTTCAGTTATTTTAAGTCAAGGAGTCAAGGAAATCCTGCGTTTCCTCAGCAGCTGTTGCATTAAAGATGACTGGTCATTTTGCATATATATTTATATTGCTGGAGGTTCTTTTTCATTTTATTACTGAATGGCCCTTTGCATATCACAAATCTTCAGCTGGTTAAGTGGCTGGATATTTGACATAATGTTTCCTGAAATTTCACATGAAAAGTTATTTGTGTGGTATGGATGGGACTCTAGTACGTGGGTAGAAAATTTAGTGAACCACCAGAAATGGTGAATAGAAACATCAATGTACAGGTTGCAAGAGAGGTGACTGGGGATTAGGGCAAGGTTTGATATGGGGCACATTTTGCTTCAGAGACAATCTGAAAGTAGACCATACATACTGACTCTTAAAGAAGGTGCAGATGTGGTGTTTAGGGACGTGGTTTAGTGGGATTTGGCAGTGTTAGGGTTACTGTTGGTCTCCATGATTTTAAAGGTCTTTTCCAACCTTAATCATTCAATGAATCTGTATTTGCCATGGGCCCAATGATACCTTTTGGGTTGGCAGCGATTTTCAAAGTTTAACAACGTTGATCTTACTTGGGTGGTTTCTGCCATCCCAATTGACCCTTTTCTGAGGGCTTTGGAGACGTAGCAGGTGGCCTGCCACCTTTATAATTCCACTCTAGGAAGAAGAGACCTACTAGTAAAGTACATACTAATTATCTGAATAGCTGTGTGATTCATCCTGGCTGTCCTTGTATGACAGAACTACTTTTCTGGGATTTTGGTTTGGTTTTTTTTTCATAGGGAATGACAAAAGCTTCAATTTTTTTGTGGTTCCTGGAGTGAGGTTCCTGACTCTTAGTTTGCAGTAGGCAGGGTCAGGTGTTACAACAATAAGGAATAGGGAAGTTACTTACTTACTGGCATTTAATTTCAACTTGTAAGGTTTTTTTCACTATTCATTCCATGTTTAGTTGGTGTATTTTAATAAAACTCTATGACCTTATAAATGTGGTTTGGGTCATCGTGATAAAAGGTGCATGAACCCTGTATGCAGTAAGGTATGGTATAATTACTTTTCACTCCATGGGGTTTTTAACTTCAAACAGGATGCAGAAGAAGTTTGATTACTTCTGTGAACACACGGAATTAAGAGTTCCAGAGCCTGGTGTGTTCTCTGGGAAGCCACAGCAAAAACCTACCGGGGGAAGAGGGTTAGCAAAAACGGACATTTCAGGAAACAGGGGAAATGAACCCCAAGAAAGGGGGCACCTAGCCTTTCTGCTATGGGGGATTTCTCAAATGTGTCTAGTTTGCAATGACCATCCAACAACTTTGACATAAAAGTGAGTAAATTGGTTTGGTCCACTATTTATCAAAAACTGCAGCTCAAAATGAAACAGAGCTACTGATGAATTTGTTCTTTAGAGTTTTCAAAACTGTTTATGTTGATATGAAGTACATAATACAAAAAAGTAAAGAGAAAAAAGGGAAAGTAAATTGAATTAGGTTTATATTCAGATGAAGAACTTCAGCACTGAATGGAATTTTATTTTTCTCTTTTGTTTGTTTGTTTCTTTTTTCTTTTTCTTTTTCTTTTTCATTCTCTTTTTCTTTCTCTTTTTCTTTTTTCTTTTTTTGGGGGGAGGTGTGTGTGGTGAGTTTGTGTGGCCAGAAAAGAAGTCAGTAAAGCTCTTCCTAGTGTATTCTGGTCTTTCAGGAGAAGGCTTGGTAATTTCTCTAGCTGGACACACACATGTGTACAGATAACTAGTATCTGAATACATCAGCCTAATACTACTCTTGCAGTTCGGTATTCTTAAAGGAGGGGCTCATGATGTCATTCTTTCTTCCAACTTTTCTCTCTCAGTTGAAATAGCATTTCTCAAATCAAATTGATGTCAAAATTGAGACATCCTCTTGCTCATGTATGCATAGTACTGATCAACATGAAATGCGTTCAGATAAATCTAGCTTTAAGTAGTTGTATATGAATTCCTGGAAAACACTGTACTATAACAGTGGAGTGCTGTAAAGCACCATAAAAATTCCTCAGGACTGTGCAAACTGGAGTAGGGACTTCATGTTAGACTGAGGACACAGCTGTCTGCACAGTATGTTATCAGAAAAAAATGGTTAGGAAATAGCTAACCCTCAGGTACAGCAACACGGCAGTTTTGCTGTGCAGAGGGGTACTTTATATGCATTTTTCTCAAAAATCTGGCTCAGTGTCAAAATAACTTCCCCTCTTTTTTGATAATAGGAGCCCAAACAGGTGTAGCACAAGTCTGTGACAATCTCTCAGAGACTTTCCCCAGAAGAAGTTTTGCTCCCCAAAGGTTAACAGTTACACTGGGGTGACTTCAGAGGTTCTTGTAATACCTTACTCTGCTCAAGTGATGCTGGCAGTCAGGAGCCCCATGACCTCCGGTGTGGTTCTGGTTTTGAACAACCCCTGGATGTACTGAAGAGAACAAGTTTTAAATATTTCATGTTGGCAGTCAGCTGCTGAAAAACAGGCTCCTATCTTTCCATAGCCCGAAATGAAAGAGAAGTTGGGTTTCTGTCCTCGTTTTTGTTTTCCTTTCCACAGTTGCGGATTTGTGTTTTGTCCACAGGCCAAGTCTGTGTGGTTCTTGGCAGGCTGCTCGGACATTTTTCTACTGAACTTTTATCAGAGCATCTTAGTCTGGGTTATACATGAAATAATGCAGAAAGGCTCGATAAAGGGAAACCTGTACTATGGCCTTGCAGTCTTTAATTAACGCTGCGTGCCTGTGGATGTAAGTGATAGGCGATAGACGAGCTGCAGATGCACCACGTTTCATTCTGATGCTGTGTTGCTTTTTCCTCTGCGGTGACATTAATAAATTGATGCAGGCAAGCATTTTAGATTTCATTACCGCCTGAAACGCCTTTACTTTTTGGCTTGCCCCAAGTCATTTATGAGGCATCATCATGCTCAAATTAGAAAGAGACAAAGCTGTATGTGGCTGCTGAGAATTATTGGATTATTCAATTAGTGTGAACGGTGCTCAAGGAATATAAAATATCCAAGAAATATTCAAGGAAAAATCCCTAGATAACCTAGCAACATAAAGGTTACATGTTCAGGGATGGATATAGTCCAAATGTAAGGCTGGGGGGATGCAGGGAAGAGGCAGCTGCGGGGCTGTGAGTGCACACTGTTGTGGCTGGTGTTGCTTGGAGTGATTAACACTCCCTTGGCCCCTCTGGTAAACTGTCAGCATGATTTAACAGTGGGAGCGAAGGTGGTCTGTGAGTCTTTCCAAACTGAGATTCCCCCAGCTTACAGGGGATGCTGCTGGGTGCAAAGTGGGGTTCCCAGCCAGCCAGGGCTGGGGGCCAGGAAAAGTCTCTCAAGACTGCACTGCTGCCTTTGTCACCTGCCAGCTCTGGAAAGTAGAAAACAAATGGCACATGGCTGAGTCTGATACCTTCAGTGCTGCTTCTCTCTAGAAAATTAATTATTTTTTTTTATTTTTTTTTAAGCTAAATGACTTCAGGCAGGAGCTAGTCACGTTTTCCATGCCAAACTGAGCTGTAGGTTACCTGAAGCTGAATATCTAAATTATTTATATTAAAAGGCCTGCATTGGCATCAAGCATGGGATTAGCTTGTTTTGTGAAGGTTAGAGCCAATGGTTTGAACCAAACATGGCCTTATTAGGATTACGTCTCTGCTTGTACTTCAAACTTCAGCCATCTTTCTCCCAGGAAACTTGTGTTTATTTTATTTTAACCATAGCTCCTTCCTGGTAATAAACATTCCATTGGTGAACAATTTTACATAACAGAGAATACTCTGGATGGTCAAAATTTACCTTCTGTTGCCTGCTAGACTGTACAGAAGAAGGCAAGTCAGTCTACAACAAAATAGCTATTACAGCAAGCTAAAGCATGAATTCATTAATTTTAACGATAATGTTGCTGTTTTACTCCAAGCTTAAGTGAATATAAATGTAACTTATTGAAGACGCTCTGGCAAAAACCATCTGTGCAGGTTTTTGTAATTGCATCTGTCCTTAAACTAGCTGTGCATTTTAAGAAGAAGAAGAAGCAGCAGCCACCGACCTACAGCTGACCCCCCCGCAGCATTTCCCCTCACAGCAGCAGCAGCAAGGAGCACCCAGTACCTCTCCCACGGTTGTTTGCGATGGTGGAAACATGACATTTTTCTTTTTACCACTGACACGACTTTCCATGTTTATTATCATCAGGCAACTTTGTAGGATGTTTAGGATTCGATGCTTTGAGCAGAGAAATTGCTAAGTCAGAGGAGCTAGTTCTTTATAAAGCTAGTTGTCCCTTACTGTTACAAGAAGCTGAAGCAAAAACCCCATTGTCTTTGTAGTGATGAAGATAGTTATAAGAGAACAAGGCTGAGAGGTTCCATATGATGTAAATCATTATCTTCAGGATTTTCTTACACTTTGGATGTTTTTCCCTGAATGAAGTTGACAAGTATTTCTGCTCTGTAAATTTGGTTCACAACTCAGTGATGTTTTTTTGTTCATTGAGAGGTGCAGAAGGTTCCTGTTATGGTCACTGATTTTCCAAGAAATCTTAATAATTTGCAGACATCTAGATTCATTTAGATGCATAGAAGGAAAAAGCTGATTTCTTCTTGTTATGCTTTTGTTCAAAAAAAAAAAAAAAAGCACCTAGGGAACAGATCCTCAGGGAAATCATCAGAAGCAGTTGCATGTTGAATTTATAGACCCAAACATGTTATCCTTGGCCTTGCTTGAAATGCTCCAGTGGGATCTGTACATTAATATCTCCAAAGATAATCATATTGATGAAGTTAAAGTCGTATGGAAAATTGGCTGGTGCAATTATTCATTAAAAATTGTTAAAGCTGCCGTGAGCTTTGAATCCCAAGTCATACTAGCAGCTGCAAGACAAAGCAGGAGACACTGTCATTTTGAGAGGCACTGTCTAAATGGTGTTTATTTGACTGAGAATAACGTAAGTCAAGGTTGTCAGCATCTTCTGAAGGATCTTGAAGTGAGGCTACTCGTATTTACTGTTATAATTGTCACTGAACTTGACCCAGATGGGCAGAGATCATTAAGCACATTTTTAACGTTGCCCCCACCCCCAGATATTTCAAAGCCAAGGTCAGAGGCCAGCCAGATAGCTGATTATTTCGTCTCCCTCCCCACTGCACAGCACAGTGTATTAGAGCGGCACTAATGTTTGTGCTAAGATTAGTAGCAAGCCGTTTTTAATCTTAACTTGTGGTTGGACACGTCTGACCTATAAAGGGTAGGTGATGAGAAGTGATGTTAGATTTAGTGCCTTTCCTCTGCAAGAGTGGAGACTGTCAATTTTCTGGCATTTCAAAACTGTTTCTTCTCTACTGGGAGCGATGACTGAAGGCAGCAACTGAAAAATGCAAACACTCATCAGCCACCAGGCAGTTCCCAAACTTAGAAGCGAGCACGTTAAAGCAAGACCTATCCCTCTTTATCCAGGTCAAGGACACAGCTCTTCCTGCTTGGGAGGATCAAGTCCATCAGGGTCAGTAACTTAGAACGTCAAATGTGATTTTTAAGACATGACTTCTTGAGTCTGTATGTCTGCAGAGAAACTTTGGAGAATTAGTTTTTTTCTAGTTTTCTTTCATATCACTACTAATATTTTTTTTCCAAACGATGACACAACATAACATATTTGAAGCCAATGAGATCTTTTGATGACCCCTTTTATTTGTCTTCTGTGCATCCGTAACTCCTGAGTTCCTGGCTCCTGCGACTGAGATTCAAGCAGAAGTGCAGAAGATGTGTTTTGACATGGTTAGCAGAAGTCCTGTTACAACTAACAATTACATTAGATACAAATGTTCGTGTTCATTTCGCAAAACATTGCTACAGAATCTTATTATGTGGCTTCTTTTCCAAAGGAATCTCAGCGTGTAATGCGTGATAAAATTTCATTGTATTTAACGGTATCACTTGAGAGCATGGGAATGCTTCTCAGTGTGCTACTAGGACTGAATAGTTTGTCAATAATGTATCAGCTCTTTAGCTCAGTCTGGCAGTAATCCTGACCTTGTAGAGCTTGGATGCTGGGGTAGCTTCATGCTTCACAGCCCAGGCCTCTCTCTACTGAGCTGCGTGTTTGTGCAGATCTGCCTTTCCGCGTGTATTCACGGGGCTGCACAAGTGTTGTCTGTCAAGTGTTTTCCACAGGAAGCCTGTTTAATTGGCAGTGGCTCACACTCTACTAAAACACGGTTTCCTGTCAAATATCTATTTCCTTTTTAAAGCCTGAATACTGAGCACGATTTTTAGCATGTCTCATACATGATACTGGTGTTCATGTGAAGATGCTGACTGCAGGTAATCCCCTTCTGGGTAAGAAATTCCAGAGCACGTGGTGCAGGAAAGGTCAAACTCATTTGCAGGGAGTTGTGTTTAACTGTGCGATGCAGAAGCGAGCTTCATTACTTGTAATTAATCCTCAAGGTTCCTGAATGTCAGTTTACTGAGGCAGCCATGAAAATAGTTCATGGAAGATAATATTTGCTATTCCTGACTTTGAAAAGACTCTGGATAGCCATGTTTATAAGTCCTTTTTAATGGGAGAGCCTACGAGGAAATTTCGTGATTAAATCGTCAGTGTTGCGGTCTCTGCCTTAAACTGTTCTTTTCCGGTAATTATTGCCCTTTTACAACAGAAGGGCATGGGGCAATATGGTGGAAGATGCATCCTAATATTCTTGGCAGGTTTCCACAGTTTCAGAGAAAAAGTCCTTGGGGGAAAGGTTAATGCAGTGATTGGGCAGGTTAACGCTCTGTTGTTCCCTGAGGGCTTTTCATTGATATGGGCAGCGGGAGGGGGTGGAGGGGTGGTGGTGGTGGTGGTGTTCTTTATAGTATTTCTATCTCAAAACTATTAGACTGCTCAAAGAGACTGAATGAAATCTAAAAATACATACATACAATTTACTAACAACACAACTTTCTCTTAGAAAATATAGACCAAATTCTCCACAGTCATCATTGTAAAGGCGGAACAGCTAGGTGTAGCTGAGAGCAGAAGATATTCTCAATCCTCTGAATTTCACCTTGGGTTCAGATTAGTTTTTGGCTCTGTAAATGCGTGTGGGCCTCTGCATACTGTTTTCCCATTCTTTAGCTGTATTCTATTATAGACTGGATTGAAAGTAGGTTAAAGAAGAGTGATTTTCTTGCTTTTAAGATCTGATATCAAACTGAAAACATAATCTTATATTGTGTTTTGATGTTGATGTGAAAGTTTTTTCAATTATTTTATGTAAACACAGTATCTTTAAAATAATCACAGAAACTGATTTTCTGCAATCGTAGGGTCAGCAAGCACAGAAGCTGTTTAGTACCTCCTACAAAATCTCTCTCAGAGAGAGTCCGGCTCTTTTCATTTCTTCCTTTCTGCTGTATCTCTCCTGCAGGAGAAGCAAATACACAAAAGGCTTCTTTGCATGCTAGAGACATTAGGAAATAGTTCTGGATTAATGTAGCTGCTTGCTGGTTTGTAGCCAGTTCTTAAGATGCAGTTTTTTTCTCTCCTTAGAGTAACTCTAAATTACTGTGGAAAAGGGGAAAAGGAGTTAGAAAGTTTTGGGAAAATACTTCTATTAGTGCAAGGGGGGTTTTGAATATGAAATAGTCTGTTTAATATAATGCTCCTGGTTTATATCGTATTGGTTTATGAACAAGGGTCAAACATTGCGTCTGTGAATTAGAAACTTAACTGCCTGGATTTTAGTGCGATCTTTCTGGCAAGCGTTCAGTGATGCAATGAAAAAATTTAATCTTTTTTCTGCTTCACTGCTTTGGCCATCATAAGCAATGTTATTAATTACAGACTCTAAAGTAGCGGCTCTCAGACTTTTGCGACCTAGTACTCACATTGTCTAAAGTGCTGCATTTGCCACCTTCGTTGTACTAATTAGTATGTTTCTAATGAGCCTCCACTCCAATATTGTAATCCTCATCCATCTACACACCTGACAGCAGCTTGTGTAGCTCAGTGGCAATCACAAAGTCAAGGAGCTGTATTCTCTGCAATGCTGAAATTGGTTATGAAAATCCACCTCTAATTCTATCCCAAAGGTATCCATGCTCTATCACCACCCTTTCTTTACAGATAACACAAACGTTATGGGTTGCAAGGATTGGAGAATGTTTAAGCAGAGTTTTTAAGAAGCAGGTAGTAATACTTTTGAGCAACAAAAGAAAGAAAGGGATAGGTATGGATTTTAGCATATGTTGTCCTAAAAGCTAGCAAATGGTCTCCATTTATTTTAACAAGCAGCATAAATGGAAGGATTCTGTTTTCAAGGCTTGCTGTAAAGTTTGTTTTCACAGTTCTACATGAGGCATAGGTAGCAGAGGGTGTAGAGTGTAATTTCTGAGGAGAAGTCATGCTTGTCATAGAATCATAGACTCATAGAATGGTCCAGGCCAGAAGGCGCCTCTAGGGGCATCTAGTCTGACCTCCCCACAGTCAGCAGAGACACCCCCAACTAGACCAGGCTGCCCAGGGCTTTGTTGAGCCCCACCTTGAATATCTCCAGGGAAGGGGCCTCAACCACCTCCCTGGGCAACCTGTCCCAGTGGTCCACCACTCTCATAGTAAAGAA
>VZTM01040682.1:150063-236823 GCA_013400555.1 Jacana jacana | reverse complement strand
GGTGGAGTCACCCTCCCTGACTGTGTTTAAGAGCAGATTAGATGTGGTGTTGAGAGATCTAGTGTAGGGGGGAACTTGTAGAGTAGGGCTGACGGTTGGACTTGATGATCCCAGGGGTCTCTTCCAACCTAAATGATTCTATGATTCTATGATTCTATATCGTTGATAAAAATGTTAAACAGCACTGGTCCCAGCACAGACACTTGAGGAACACCACTTGTCACTGCTCTCCATCTGGACCTCAAGCCATTGAGTACCACCCTCTGGATGTGGCCATCCAGCCAGTTCCTTATCCACTGAACAGTCCACCTATCAAAACTGTCAGCTTGCAGAAGTGTCTTGTTTGCCAAGATCTCAATATACTTTGACACCTAAAAGCTGACAAACCAAAACATTGTGTTGTTACACAAGGGAGATAGTTGGAAAAGGTGTGTGGTGGAAAGTGACTAAAAGGCAAAAGAGAGAAGAAAAAAAGCTTGATGTGCAGTGTTCTGGGGTACTTTGGCCAGTGGTAATATTCAGGTTTTGGTGATCCTTATTACAAGAGGCCATCTTGTCATGAATTCAGCATCAGCCAAGTGAGTTGGAAGTGTGGGGTGAGCATTTGGGATGAAGAACTACAACTGAACTTCTGGGGTGCCTCTGAGTGTTGTCACGTGCCGCTGGCTGTTCCCATGCCCAGGCACTGTGCCACTGTGCCAGTGGGTGTTAGTTGCATGTGCAGGGATGGCTGCTCTGGTCCCACTTACAACCAGCCTTCCTCCTCCCTTCTGCCACCTCTGAAGTTTGCTTTCACTGAGTTTAAATATAAACTTCCCACCCAATTTTTTTCCATCTAAGGATTTAGAGGAGTAGGACCTTAAGCTTGTTCTGCCTCGGAGACATAAACAATTTTGTGCTCAGACTGCTGCTAGGCAGGGCGTCCAGATCAACCCCCAGCATGTTGCCCTCACTGCTTTTTCTCCCTTTCCTTTCCCCCTCCTGCCACCACTGAGGTTTGCCCAGCTGCACAAGGGAGCGAAACCAAAAGCAAATTAATTGTATTTCACGTTGGGTTCATTTTTGGCTGGGTTAGTTCCCTCATTGCACAGCACGCAAATATTTATGCTGGCAGGAGGAGACGGGAAAGAAAAGAGCAACTGCAGGTGGTGAAGAGAGGCAGAGCATCCTTTTCAGCAGTGGCACTGGTTCATGCTGGCTCTATATGCCTCCTTCCCAGTGTGTTAGATCAAACTACAGGGAGATATGGGTTTGGCATTAAGTCGTTGCACCAGGAACTGAGGTGGCCAAAGCACAGCCACACAGTCTGCAGAAGGCTTCTGCCATCCTAGCTCACCTCACCAAGCATTGCCAGAAATCACCTACCAAAGCCTTTTTTCTGAAATTCTTTGAGCAATAGAAGGTGTAGATAAACTTTTATTCTCAAGGACTTTGAAAAAAAGGTCCACTTGGGAGAAACTTCTCTGAATAAAGTCCTGTCATTTTTCAAATTCTTTTTAGAATTCTCCAAATTCACAATGAAAAGAAAATCTGTGATCTCCCTTAATAATAACTTCTATATATACTTAATACTAGGTTATCATTAATGCTTTTATGTTCTTATCCTGTGTGAATTACACTTTACTATGTGTCACCTTTTATTAAAAAGTCTACTTTTTCTTACATTTTTGTGAAATATCACACAGTAGTTCTCAAGTTTTATGGTTCCCTAGGGACTTTTGGAGTATTTAAAAGATGAGCTTACTGTCAGCCTCCATATCTCTGCCTTTTTATTTGAAGGAAGTATTGACATCTTAATTTCTAAGCTCAGGTATAGGAATGCATTGGTACAAATGTCTTATAAAGCTCATGACAACATATACTAGGTATGTAACGATAATAACATTTTTATGGATAAATAATAGGCTGGGCTTAAGGAAAAAATTCTTCACAGAAAGAGTGGTCAAGCACTGGAATTGGCTGCCCAGGGAGGTGGTGGAGTCACCATCCCTGGATCTGTTTAAGAGTAGATTAGGTGTGTTGATGGATATGGTGTAGGGATATACTTTGTAGAGTAGGGCTGGTGGTTGGACTCGATGATCCCATGCATCTCTTCCAACTTAAATGATTCTATGATTTTATGATAATATGTAAATGGCATTGCTTGGAAAGCGCAGACTTTGAGGGTGTTTCTTAATGAACAATTACAATACTGATTTTGTGGGATTTGCCTATTATTCTTCTTATCATCAAAGGTACGGGTTTTTTTGTTTCAGCATCAAGGATGCTATGTGCATAGGTGGTGGGCCTCAAGTATGTGCCTGGACCCAGTGCTCCAAATGCGGGGTCCCCCCAAAGCACTCACTGGTTTTGACTGGGTGCCGGTCCCAGCTGTGGGACACGTGGGGGACATCGAAGGGCTCACAGATCCCACTGCCCATTTCATCAGGTGTTGGGACTGGTGCTGGGATGAGCTTGTGGAGTGACTTGGTGAAGGATCTGGAGGGGGGTGAGATCTCAAGGCGAAGGCACCACCTGGCCAACTCCCATTGCTTCAAATGGATGGTATCTCTTTGCAAGATCTCCTACAACTTGTGTGTGTGATATCTTCTCAAGGGTTTGTGTACACCCATGTCTAAAGACTTGACTGGCCTTCCAGAAACTCTCTTATTTATAATTTCCTCAGGCGGCATCTCATTAATGTGAAGTGCATGCCTGGAAACGCAGAAGGCTCCTGACCTGCCTAATGCCTGGCAGTCCAGTTAAGTGAGCATGAAGTCATTAACACAGGACTGTGTTAATGATTTGTTCAGACTCATGGTATAACTGCAAGTGCCTGTGGTGACCGTAATGTTAATAGATGTAAAGAGGTTGTTGGCTTGCAAGTGCTCGCTGGCATGGCATTTTTGGATGGGTGCCATGCCCTGTGCAGGTGGGGCTGGTCCATCAGGCAGGGGCTGTTCATACCAGAGGCAGCAGAAATGGCTTCGCTCTCCCCAAACTGTTCTTCTGGAGAATCTCCTTTCCACCCACATCCACCCTGACAGTTTTTCACTAGGTCTGGTGGCTCTTTGCCATGATCTGTTTCAGATGTATGCTGCTTTTTTTCATAGGTGAGTTTGAAGCTGACCTTTTGCTGTGAATCAACTTTTTTTATGTATTTAAAAATAATGGCACCAAAATAAAAAGTCTTCTTGAAGTTTTTGTCAGCACTTGCCTGCTCTGGAAGCAAATCCCACAATGGGTTTTGCAATGGTCTGAAAAATGAAAAGTACTTAGTGAATGTTTTCCTCATTTACAAAATATTTTTGGCTTGTCATTACTTTGTGACTTGGCCTGAAAACTCCAAATTTATTTGGCTCTGTTGTTTTTGGCTGTGGTGCATGTCTTCTGCTAATCCTGGAGAGTTAATGAGTTAAGTGCAGTTACTTATTAAAGCAGCTGCACAGCGCTAGTGTTGCAGAGAGCCTTGCAGCTGCCCTGCTGGCCTCAACCCCTGCAAGGGGTGGGGGGAGCTGGTGCCAGGGATGCAGGGGCAGGTGTGAAGCACAGGGATGGCACACCTAGGACAGCAAGAAGCATTTCTTGCTGCTCAACATGAGCCAGCAGTGTGCACTGGAAGCCCAGAAAGCTAACCACATCCTGGGCTGCTCCAAAAGAAGTGTGACCAGCAGGTTGTGGGAGGTGATTCTACACCTCTACTCTGCTCTCACGAGACCCCACTTGGAGTACCGTGTCCAGCTTTGGAGTCCTCAGCACAGGAAGGACATGGACCAGTTCAAACGGGTCCAGTGGAGGGCCACAAAGATGATCTGAGGGCTGGAGCACCTCTCCTATGAGGACAGGTTGACAGAGTTGGCATTGTTCAGCCTGGAGAAGAGAAGGCTCCAGGGACACCTTATAGCAGCCTTCCAGTACCTGAAGGGGGCCTACAGGAGAGATGGGGAGGGACACTTTATCAGGGAGCGTAGCAACAGGACAAGGGGTAATTTTTTCCAATTGAAAGAGGGGAGATTTAGATTAGATACTAGAAAGAAACTCTTTACTGTGAGGGTGGTGAGATGCTGGAACAGGTTGCCCAAAGAAGTTGTGTAAGTCCCATCCCTGGGAGTGTTCAAGTCAGGCTGAATGGGGCTTTGAACAGTGTGGTCTAGTGGGAGGTGTTCCTGCCCATGGCAGGGGGGTTGGAACTCAATGATTTTTAAGGTCCTTTCCAACTCTAACGATTGTATGATTCCCCAGCATCCATGGCTGTTCCCCCACAACCACCTCCTTTTTCATCGTCATTCCTCTGGTTACAGCTCTGCTCTGCTCCATGGCTTACATTGCACCCAGAAAAGGGGGTACTGTGCACAAAAAGCTTTTTACCCAGAGAAACTAGTGAAAAGTGTTAAAGTATTGTGCCTCTCTACATATCCTGCCTGACCCATATCCTTACATGGTCACAGTGCGACTACTCAAAAAAACCCCAAAACAAACCAAAGAAACAAAGCACGTAACCCACCTAAAATACTTCTGTTTTGCCTGATGAGATTTCCCAGTGTGGAGGGAGCAGTAGATGAGTGTTCCCCCACATCTTCTTTATCCCTGCTGTGCCCCTTCAGGTCTTATTAGACGGTCCTTGCTTTTTCTTAGGAAATAGATCTTTTAGCATGATGGTTCCCCCAGCATCGCCTCTTCAGTGAAGCCTTGAAGAAGTTTGTATACAAGAGGTTGAGTTGTTTTTTTTTAAATTTTAAAATCAGTTGTTTTCACATCTAACAGATACGTGCCCCCAGCATTGGTGCAGCCCCTCATTTTTATTCAAAATTGCAAAACAAACAAGAAATTCTTTTACCTAGGAAAAGGTCTTGATATGTTAAACTTGGCTTTTTAGTGTTGAATTCTGCTTTTTAGTCTTAATTTAGACTTGCCATTAGAAACTTGTATGTTTTTTCCCTCTATGTTAAAGCACGCTTTATGACTGGAAACCTCTTCCCTCTGTAACAACCTGAATGTTGCTAATGAGTCACCTCTGAGCTCTCTTGGGTAAATAAGAAAGTCTTTTGGTATTGCTTCATTTACTCAATTTCAGATAAAGTTTGTAGCATTTTCTTGAATCCAGTCTTGCTCCAATCTGTCTGTTTTTTTTTTCCCTGATGGACAGGCAGCTTTCAGGACAGGGCAGAATGCTCCCACAACAGCTTCACCTCTGCCGTAGATCCTCATCCTTTTTTCCTTAGATTTTGCTGGTACGCCTGAGATTTTTCATCCGGCTGCATGAGTTTAAAGTCATTCAGAAGAGCCCTCCTTATCTGGTGACTCAGGCTGACCTAAATAATTGACACATCCACAGTTCTGTTTATCCCCCAATTTTCGCCCTTCTCCAGCTGTTACCAAAAATTGATTGGTGTTTTGTTTCAGATCATTGATGAAAATATAGAACAGTTTGTGTCAGAAACCAGAGCCCTGTAGGCCCCATTAAAAAAGATGCTGTCAGATGATGAATCCCATTTATGATTAGAGTGTTTTCATTCATGTGTGTGAAGTTGCTGTCTGCTGCTTTTTAATCGATTTAGCATCGGCTGCATTGATTTTGTGTAAGTGCTTTTAAAAAGTCAGGGTTGCTAGCTGTGCACGTCTGGGTGCCATACGGAGGTCTATCCTGGGGCTGGAGGTGGCTTCAACCCATCAAACTCATGGTTCCATCAGAAAACAGTGACAAGTTTGCTTGACCAGACCTATGTCCTGTAAAACCATGTTGATTAGCACCAATCATCTTTTCGTTAAGAACATAAATTGGACTACTGTGTTTAGAAATTAAGGGGCGTCTATTTCATTTAGTTTATGTAATACTTAGGATGAGTCCAGACCACAGTTTATAACACACAGAAAATATGATTTCTTTGTTTCCCACAAGCTTTCATCCATAAATTCAGGAGTGTGTGGAATGATGAGATGCGATTTACCAGCCAAGCCATTCCTGAGTGTCTGCCTTTTCTTTATTTCTCAACTCCAATCCTAAAAAAAAAAAATATGACATGACTTATTACAGGTTTTTAAAGGGTGTTTGTGTGTTCTTTCCCCTTAGTTCTCTCTTCTGTCTTCTCTCTGCTAGAGAGCTTGACAGACTGTTTTAGCATTACTGATTGCAATAACACACCAACCAAAATTCATCCATGAAACACAACTATAGTGCTGATTTCAAAAGCTTTTACAAAAGGCGTCCCATCTGGAGCATCTAAAGCCCTCGTATGGTTTGTTTTAGAGTGTGAAAATTGAAACACTCCATTCTGAGAACCCAGAAGTAAAATTGGTTTTGATGTATAATGTACTCAACAGTTGTTTTCCAACACACTTGTTTTTGTTTTTTTTTTTTTGTTTTTTTTTTTTGGTTGGTGCTATAATTCATAAACAATTGAGGATGCCATTCTATTCCCTACAATTTCCATTTTTATTATCTTCTTTATGCTGTGTTAAACCTTGAATGAAAACAAAATTTACGTGGTGATGATAAGCAGCTCTGGGTTTGAGACTGCTCCAGACTATTTTATTTTATTGATTGAGACATTTATTATTTCCATTTCTTTGTCTAGTTACATGGTTACCGGTGACATATTCTGTTTAACAGACTAATAAAGTGCATTTCTGTGGCACTTTCCATCCATTGATCTGGAAGTAAGTACTTTCCTGATATTCCCTGTGGACGGAGGAGGCATTGTTGTTCTGATCCTAGCAAAGAGAAAAATTAGCCACAGAGAGGATAGGTATGGGACTCGGCAGCAAAGTGGTTCATTACCCTTACGTTGACATCCTTACTGTCCAAGTCTGTGACCAAGCCAGAGCACTACCCAAACCCATCGATTCGTGAGCATAGGAGGACAGCTGAAGAAACAAAAGCTGTCACCAGCTTGCAGGTCCAGGCTTTCCAAAGGCTTCACTCTCATCAGAAAGTTGTGATGCCCCATCTGCTCATCTCACTGGGAGCTTTGAGTACCAAAAATCTGCACAGTCCAGATGTTAAATCAGACCTAAGGCCCCTCCTTGCTCACACCCAGCGATTTGGGATTCACACATCAAGCAGCCCACAGGAGTTATCAGCATCCGCCAAAGATTAGAGGATGTGTGAGGAGGGATTGTAGAGGTGGCAAGAACAGACCTCTTCTGTGTCATTGGACAACTTGCGTCACTCTCATTTCAGCTAATGTATTTATTTATTTATTTATTTGGCACAGCAAACTTTTAAACAGTTGGAATTTCTGTGGGTAGAAGTCCACTGTCATGTATTTCAACCTGAAGGAATAAATCTTTGGGCCAAAATGAATCAAGGAGAATGCTGCAGGCTGAAAATGGTGTTTTAGTTGTCAAGTGGTGTGTTTTTGTTACTTCAGTTGAGAGTAAAATACAGTAAAAAGAACAATTTTATATTTGAAATGTTCCAAGTTTGTATTCACGGAGTTTGAAGAACAGAGGATTCGACAAAGAAAGCTGTGGGCATGTTAAGAAGGCAGCCATCCTTCTCTCCCTGAGTTTGAATGGACTGTTTTGGTAAATGGACTGCGTGGGCAAGAGCACACTGGGAGCAGCAGTCAGTGACATTTAGCAGAGAAGACTCTGACAGCTCAAATTCAGGTGACAGCAAAGAACCTAAATAATGAAGCAATTAAATAGCTGTGCATTTTTGTTGAACTTATGGTGGCAAAGCACTGCAACAGCCTGGGACATGAACACTGTTATTTAGTCCTCTGAGAGCAGTGAGAATCACACACAGAATCACAGAGAATCACAGAATGTCAGGGATTGGAAGGGACCTTGGAAGATCATCTAGTCCAATCCCCCTGCCAGAGCAGGAACACCTAGAGCACATCACAGAGGAACACGTCCAGGCGAGTTTTGAATGTCTCCAGAGAAGGAGACTCCACAACCTCCCTGGGCAGCCCATTCCACTGTTCAGTCACACTCGCTGTGAGCCTGATGACAATGTGGTGCTTGGTGCTTTGTGCATGGGATGAAGATAGCTTTTGGGAAGGTTACTTGGCAGTGTGAAACAACCTAAAAGCTAACTTTTTGGATGCTGTATGCTTACAAATGAGTTTTCTTCAAAGCTTCTGGCTAAACTGGGGAGGATGTGTATAGGCAACATGGTTTGTGCCAGGACTGGTCTAGTGGGAGATATCCCTGCCCATAACAGGGTGGTTAGGACTAGATGATCTAGGCTGAGAGAGCTGGGCTTGTTCAGCCTGGAGAAGAGAAGGCTCCGGGGAGACTTTATAGCAGCCTTCCAATATCTGAAGGGAGCCTACAGGAGAGATGGAGAGGGACTCTTTGTCAGGGAGTGTAGTGATAGGACGAAGGGTAACATTTTTAAATTGAAAGAGATACTAGAAATTAATTCTTTCCTGTGAGGGTGGTGAGGCACTGGAACAGGTTGCCCAGAGAAGTTGTGGATGTCCCATCCCTGGTAGTGTTTAAGTCCAGGCTGGATGGGGCTTTGAGCAACCTTCTCTAGTGGGAGGTGTCCCCACCCATGGCAGGTTGGCTGGAACTTGATGATCTTGAAGAACTTTAAGGTCCCTTCCAACCATTCCAACCATTCCCACCATTCCCTTCTAACCATTCTATGATCTTTAAGGTCTTTTCCATCCTAAATCATTCTATGATTCTGTGTGATTCTAGGATAAAAGACCAGCATGTTCCTACAGCCAATGCTGCTTAGACTCAGTCTCTGTGCAAAGTTTCACCATCTCTCTCTTGCCCCTTAACATGACCCAGAAATTTTGGGAAATGGACTGAGGAAGAATCCAGTGAGGTGAGAAATGTAGCCAGTTTTACCAGTTCTACGCCTTTCCCTGCTGAACTCTATGGTTTTGTTTCGCTGTGCCTGTGGCTGCGTGCCCTTTCTCCCTGCAGAAGCATCCTCCCCAGGGGTGCTTGCTGGAATCATTTTGCAGTACCTTAGGGACACCCTTGGTTTTGAACATGATGGTAGTTAGCAGATAGCACCAGAAGGTGGGAAGGGTTTTCTTTGAGCATGCAGTGCTGACTATTTTATTTGACCAGATTCTTCTTTCCTACTGCAAAAAAAGGGAAAACAGCAAGTATGGTGATACTAGTTTCCATGTTGGTTATTTCTTCTCATTCTAAAATAAGGAGAGCATGGGGTAGATTTGTGTCACCAGAAAATGCTTCTGAGCAGACCTCCTTTTTTACACGAAGAGCACATTTCCCCTTAAAATCAGGTAACTCATCCATTCCAGGCAGAATTTCAAGGTATTTCATCTTGGACAATACTGATGGAGATGTGCCCAAAGAAGAGATGACTTGCAATGTCATCTGTGTTGCTGCCTGTCTTAGTGGACAACCTGAAAGGAAGATAAATTTTGTGTTAAGGATGGTATTTTTCTAAGTGATTTCAGTGTTTTTCATGTTTTCTGCAAATACAGCAATGTTATTAATACCAGTCTTGATGAAGAAAGAAGCAGATATTACTCATTTACACAGGGATGATTCTCCTCTCCTCCCCTCCCCTCCCCTTCATCAGAAGAAGAGCATAAAATACAAGTTGGGAGAGTTTTAAATGCAAACTTTCACCTGGTTTTAAAAGGTGGGAGATTTCAAACTGCTATCTTCTCATCTGTGGATATCAATGAATGGATAACTCTGCATTTTATTTTTTTTTTCCTAGCAGCTGGGATAGAAAAGAAATGGAGGGGAAGGAAGGTCAGCGATTAGAGAGGAATGTTGTGACCTCTGTTCCAGACTTAAGTGAAAAAGTATGAGAAATACACACTAAACTGCCAAAACCACCTGTGGATAAGTGGTGGCTGTGGTAGTTAAGCTGTCATTCATGAAAACTGAGGAAAGGCAGAGGGATGGCTGTTTACTTTAAACATCTTGGGGAAAGAGAGGATTTCCATGACAACACAGAGTTCAATGCTAGCACTGTATGATGACAAAAAGAAAAAAAAGGAAGATCTTTCCAGATATCTTGCTGAGTCTCCTGACTTAGCTTCTCTGTCACCTAAACATTTTAGTTCAGGATGTTGAGCAGGTCACGTATGGGAAGAGTTAGGATGAGACCTTTGAATCAGTGGAAGTGCACCACAGCATCAGTACCTTGCCTTTCTGGTTAACTGCTAGCACAGTAGGATCAAGAATTTTTGCCAGTGCTTTGCAATCTGATGTGGGCACATCTGGTGTGAAATTTACCCCTCTGCAAAACACATTAAATATTTTCTTTACAGAGATGTTGTGATGTTTGCATCTCGGGATTTTTAAGTCCTCGGTTGTATAGACACCCTGCAAAGTGGCCACTGCTTTAAAAAGTATGCACTTCTTAGCCATGCTTATACAGTGGTTCTGAAGATATTAGAGCCATGCATTTGGGGAAATAACACTGAAGTAGGCAAAGAGGTCACAATTTCCATGGTGCAAAGTACTCCGGTTCTTATTGTCCGTCCTGTGCTATCCCAGCCATCAGCTGTAGGGCAATAGTTGTTTTATAGGAATAGTGACAGTAGCCTGACCTGTGAAGTATAATTACATTGTCCTCTGACAAAGATAATTAACAGGATGGGAAGTTTGGGAAATCTGCATGTTTTGGAGGACTGGTAAGAATAAGCCAAGATACAGATATTACTAATCAAGGAGAGATCGTTTAACTGTGAATGTTTTTGCATGCTGCTGTTGTCAGCCCCCAGAGTGAAGGAGGTAAGGGAAAAGATGCATTTTAGACCTCGATGAACATCTTTCGTTCCCACATTGTTTATGGGAGAGGTAGTGAGACTGGAGATTTCAGACTTTGAAATGACTAATATGTGTGTGGGCAGACTTGCTGTATGTGCAGGGTACCTCGTTCCTTCTCAGTTATCAGGCTGTGTCTGTAGAAACCTTTTTCCTGCAGCTGTTCTCCCAATATTACCACTGTTTCAGCTTCACATCACTGCTAGCAAGGTGGAGACTCTTAATCTGGGTCAAATACACTGGAGAGCTGCTCATTTGGGACACATTTAACCACCATCAAACAATTTCCATGTTTGGATGACCAAATAGTGAAAACACTGTCAGTTGTCATATTTTTTTGTCTGCTCTTTGATTTAGACCCTTTTTCCTCAGGGAAAGATTTCCTTGAGGGTGAAAAGTGATTTTACTTTTGCCAGCAGCTGCAGGGCTGTGCAGCCACTCTCCTCTCTTTCTGCTTCTCAGGTGGCTGCTGCCTGTCCACCGCTCTCTCCTCCTCCTCCTCTTATTTTTCTTTTTCTCCTCTTGCCTATCTGCTACTTTATTTTAATAGTCTGGTGTAACTAGACAAGACCAGCAACGTGACTGTAATACAAAGACAAATTAGAAGCAGTGCTTTCAGCTTTCTGCTAGTGAAGTTTGCCAGGTTTCACTGAGACAGATAAGGCCACATTAACTCTCTTTAATGACATTTGCCAAATACTGCTTGGCAAGAGCGAAGGATGCCCAGGGAGAAGCAGAAATTTCTTTCTTAGGGATTCTTTTCCCCTTTATGCTTTAACTTCAATGAATTCCAAAAACAATTTAAGGTCAAAGAAATGTAGTGTCCTTGAATACCATTTGTACTGTGATATATGGTTTCTACTTAAAAAACAGTGACATTAAAAATAAGATATTGAAGGCCTTTAACAGATCCTAGTTATTTTATGTGGCATTTATTTGTTAATGTATTAAAAGCTTTGTGCACATGCATGTGTGTGTATACTGCTTGTTTTGTAGAAAAAAGCAAGGAGAGTTTGATATAAAATCCCCAACTGCAATTAATAGTGCACTTAGTCATTCTTTAGTTCTCTAACCAAGAGCAAGCAATTGGGGAAAAAAATGGTGTAAATCAACCCAAAGCAATTCTTTCTTGCCTGAAAAGAAAGAAAAAAACCCACCATGCATCTTGTTCCAGTGTTCTGTCGTTCTCTGTGTCACATTTCATCTTCAAGCTCGGTAATAAAAGCAAATGAGATAAAAGCCCGGGTTAGAAAACCAAAGAGGAAGGGTGAACCCATTGCCTTTTTACTCAGTTACAGATAATTATACCGCTAACCCAAGATGCGAGAGGCTCAATTCCCTTTACTGCCTGAGGGGACTTGAACCCATTTCCAGGAACACTTCCTATAAATGTGAATGGGAGCTGCTGATCCCAGAATACCCTTCTTGCTTTGCCAACAGTGTTCCCACTTTGTGCAGATTGCTTAAATATTCATTAAGTGAGGAGAAAAAGCCAACTCTCTGCAGTGGAGCTGGATGTAGAGCAGCGCCCGGGGAGCTGTGGTCCTCAGCTCATCAGCCCCCTGCTAAACAGCCACCACGATTCCACCGGGGCACTAGCATCACCCTGGCCCAGAGGTGTGCCGCGTTGTGGACCAGAGGTGATGCAGTTCCCTGTGCCCACAAGCCTCTCTGTTTCTTCTGAGGTAGCTTGGGATCCATAACGCACAACCACAGCTGCTGTAAGAGTGATGGTTGCATCTTCACCTAGCTTCCTGAGGAGAGGGGCAGGTATGCCATGGCTTTCTGCAGCAGGCTGGGTAGATGGAGAAGGCTTGAGGTCAACTCCCTGTCCAAGCTAATGCTCCCTGGCTGTGGGGTCTTCAGCCAGGGAATGACAGATCCCAACCAAGTCCCCACTCAAGGGCTCAAAGTTGGGCTGAGAGACCCAGTTCTTGCACAGAAAGTGTATTTCCCTCTTTGTCCTTTCCCCACAGTATTTCAGGAATCTATACCATCACTTTCTTCATTTTTATTAAATGTACCTGGACATCAAAGCCTTCTAGAAACAGTGCTGGGGGTTTTTGTAATTTTCCTTTAAGGCACCTTGAAACTTCATTTCCCAGTAAATTGCTACACGTGTCCCAACTCTAATTAACTGGTTAGTATTGCAACAGTGATCAAGGGCTTTAAAACACTCTGGGTAGGAGACACCTCCCCCAGCTTTATCAGCACATTATATCATCCAAGTCTAACGTTATCTTTGCACTGCTCTTAATAACTGCTTATCTACTTTCCCTATAAATACCTAACCCTTTCCATCTATGCAGCCCCTTTTTTCTTGGGGAATAAGGAAAAGAGTATGTGTGAAAGATAGTATCTTATTCACTTGTAAGTCCTTTAGGGGAGTGAGACCTGCAAATCATTACTGCTGGATTCTCCTTCAGAATGTGTGGTCACATATGGCTCCCTGGACCGCAACTCTTTATGGGTACCTTGTTTCTTCTTATCATCATCCCCATCTCTCTCCATTTGTCTCCCACTTTCCTTGACATGTTTTAATCTTGCTTCTTTCCCTGATTCAATAGCTAAAAGGAACCCAATCCCTCTTTTGGAGTTCCAGATGTTAGGCCAGTAAAAATATTTTTGTAATGCTTTCTTTTACGTGTACTTAACACACCGAGTTATTTCTTATATTTGTGTTTATATGCAATTTGTAATCCCTCTGGAAAAAACAATGGTTCCTAATCTCATAATGTGAAAGTATAAACAAAGTTTATAAGCATTTTAGCTAGTATAAATAAGCCAAAATAAAATATTTACATGTAAATATTATGAGGATGTTTCTGTGTCTTCTAATACTATCTGTTTCATCTCTACCTTCAGGTGTTTCATCCTCTGATTTGTCATCACTGGACTGATGATGTCAAAAAAAAAAAACTATTAAAAAGTATTTTAAGAGAAGATAAGTCAGTATTGTTTAAATATGGAACTCTCTATTTCTGTTCCTTTGAAACTCACAGAAACAAAGACTCTGTACAAAGATTTAATTTACTGTAATCCAAACTGTATATAATGATATCTTTTTAAAAAAAATGGTTAGCAGAAACAAGACAGATGAGTGAAAACTAAATGTACTAGTTCATTTAAAAATCTATTATCAGTCCTTTTAAGTAAATAAAACCATACTAGTTTAACAGTCAGTCTGCTCTCAGTCAACTCCATTTAAAATAAAACGTATCAAAATCAGACTTAAGATCTTCAGAAACTTTAAGTCGATTTATTCAAGTCAATGGAGCCACCTACAGATTTGACCCTGAACATCTGATAAGATATACAGCCCAAATTTTCAAAAGCATGTATATTTGTTATGTGTGCATAGTGCAAATCATGTTTTGTACTAAAATCTATTTACTGCAAGTGCATCTTTTTACAAATACAACTTTCAGAGAAGTAATACCTACTCCTGTGTTGCTTTACCACCATGCTGCTCACTTCTCAAAGCCTGGCCCTTGCACAGCAGACTTTCATGCTCAGTATTTGGTTTGGCAGTGAAGGCTGGCACTGAGACTAAGCTAGAACAGTTGAACCTGAAGGAGTTTCATTCCCTTAGAAGTGAGATAAGCCCTGCTGCCTTCCTCATGACTTGGCTGCAGGTGGGACAGTCTTTTAAAAAGAAAAAAATCCAACAAACTCATGTTTCAACATGTTCCTCCCCCCCATCCCTTCTTTGCCATCAGTGTTGTATCAGACCTGTCAGAGGAGTCTGATCTTGCATTTCAGTAATGAGCCATCTTCTGAATTGCGCCCTTTGGTGGCACCTCCTTCTGGGAGCCTCGGTGCCAGGGAGCACAGCTGCACAGCTTGCAGTGGATGGGGAAGAGATGCTTTCTGGCCTATCTAATCATGAGGACCCTGTGTCAGGGCATCATTGCGCTCATGTGTGCATGGATGCCGTACCCCATGTTTGAGGTACCATCAGCATCCGTGGAGAGGGTCGGGGCTTTGGCCTGGCCAGCCAGCTGGGGAGTGTTTGCTTGTAGTCAGCAAATGAAACATCCTTCAGGGAACTTGTTCTTGCCTGCCTCACTGCTTTCTTACCCACAGGACTTGAAAATGAAGATGGCGTAGATTTATCAGGGTAGAAAGCTGGATGCTGCTTATTCACACAGCCCTGTGGGGATGAATGTGCCCATGAGAGACAGTGGCCTTTTTAATGATACTTAAATTGCTTCTCTTCATCTCTCACTTGCTCTCTTCAGAATTGCAACAAGATCTAAGATTGGTATGAGACAGAAGAGGAACATAGCTGAAAAAAAAATGGCAATAAAGCTATGTACAACTGTGTTGGGGCAGCTTTCCTGCGAGCTCTGTGTGGACAGAAAGGGAAGCATTACAGCTCAGCTGGGTGCCCAGGAGCCAGCCACATTATGGGAAGGGGCTACTGTAGATGTGCTACCTCTTGGTGTGCTGCCAACCGTTTCGCACTGGTCAACTGAAAATAGAGCATCTGCAAGGCAAGTGTGTTCCCCTGGCAGCTTCACTTGCTCTCACTTTTCCAGTCAGGTGTCTGACCTTGATGTAGTTTTTCTTTTCAGCAAAGAACTCCAAAGGAAAAATTTTCATAGCTTTTTTTACCCCTAGGAACTTCCCACCTGCTCAGGGACATGGTTTAGTGATGGTTTTTTGTCAGAGTTAGGTTGACAGTTGAACTAGATGATCTTAAAGGTCCTTTCCAACCTAGATGATTCTTTGATTCTAATATTATTAATTTACATGTATCCTATTTTTTCCCTTCTAAAATCCAAACATGTTTTGTGTAATTAAAAAAAAATAATCTTTTTTCTTTTTTAAAAACAGATAGTCCTCATTATAGTCTTCAACATACCCACCCTCTAGCTCCCACCCAAGCCTTCAGAAAATCCTTGGGACAACTGATAAATTTGGAGTATAATCCAAAGTTGACTCATCATTTCCCTCCCAGGGGGAAGCCAAACTGGAGAGTAGAATCCATAGCCCATAACTGAAAGTATCTTGTTTTATTTGTCGACCAGCTGTAGTGCCTGGATGATCACTTCAGTTGCAGAGTCGCAGAGGGACAAAGTCAAGGGGGGAGCATCTGCACAGCATGGAGAAGAGTAGAGTATCAGACCCGACACTCTCCCCAGTACTATTTGCAGATGCTGTGAGTGCTGCTCCCTGTGGAGATTGCTGTGGTAATTCACTCTGGAGGTTAGAATGCTGAGGATAGCTGTAGGGAGATACATGTAGATGAAAAAAGCCTGCTTGTTGCAAATACAGATGTTAACAAATACCCTCTGAACAGTTGCTGCTCATTTTCCTGAGGAGTCTGGGGATCCATAGAGACTCCTGCTTATCAGCAGTTAAAATCAGAGAGAAACTTGCCAACCAGCCAGCCTGGGCTGATCTCCTGCCCCTCGTCTCTCCTGACTGGCTCCTATACCTCGTGCTAGAGGCAGTTTGAGCACCACAGAGTTTTGATGAATCCTAAATACAGAGTCGATACACTAACTGTGCTCAGCAGCCAGCAGTATACTTTCATTAAAAGGAATTTTCTTAGCTGCAAGCTCGATGGTTTGACAGTACATCACCTAATCGATTTCTCATTTTTAAAAGTAAAGGATATAAAATACTAACACTTTGATTAGCATTTTTCACTTGCCTGTCTCTAGTTGTGTCAATGGCGGAGGAGCCGAGTAGTGAGCAGGGCTCGATGTGCTCAGCTCCCGGAGCACCTTGTCTCCGTTGTGCTTGAATTCCTTCCACTGAGCCCAAACAGGGTTTTGCTCTTTAGTACAGCTTAGGCTTCTGTCCAATCAGTCCAGATTGGCAAATTTCAGTCCAGATGGTTATGATAGATACGGTACCCTCTCATTTAATCTCGACTAAAGAAGTTTTGACAAAGGCCTGTGAATTAAGTGGGTTACGAGTAGCAATGACTGCATGCATTTCACATTTTTGCCTAGTCCATCTGCCAGGCTGAAAAGAGGGAAGGCGGGCAAACCATTTCAGTATAAATTAGGGTGCCTGAATCACACAAATCCAATTAGTTAACAGGCAGGACATTTCTCTGCTATTACTACTATTTAAAAAAAAAATCTCTTTGGCAAAATGCATGTTGAGTAGTAAATCTTTCCTTTTCAGGCTTGGCATCCATTTCAAACCTTTGTCCCACATTTACATGGAAATTTTACTCCCCTTGAACACGAAGCTTCTCTTCTCAGTGTGCAGGCTGCATTAATTGTCAGTAACGTGGACAGAAATATATTCCATGGCATTATATCATCAAAACTGAATGGAATTAATAGCCTGTCCTGTTATAACAAGTTTGGCACCGTGTGTTTTATCTGTCAGCGAGATGTCTATTTATATATTTTTGGGTAACTGACATAATAGCTTTAAGTATAATTGCTTATCTGAATGCCCACAATTAAAGCTGTTTTCTGAGAGGACTTTGTGCTTGAAACCCACTTTGGTAGATACTCTCTTTGCCAGGATGGAGAGGGCCGTGCAGCATGCTTCATGGGACACTGTAGCACAGATCCACTTGCTGAATGTGACCCTTTTTCAGCAACAATGGCCTTTCATACAATCTTAGAATGGTTTGGATTGGAAGGAATCTTTAAAGTTCATCTAGTCCAATGCTCCCTGCAATAAGCACATCTTCAACTAGATCAGATTGCTTAGAGCATCCATCAATCTGACCTTGATGGTCAGGGATGGGGCATCTACCACCACTCTGGGCAACCTGTGCCAGTGTTTCACCATGGTCACTGTGAAAAAATTCTTCCTTATATCTAGTCTCCTTTAGTTTAAAACCATGTCCTATTAACCCTTGTCCTATCACTACAGGCCCTACTAAAAAAAAAGGCTGTGCATTCTTTTAAACAGCGGCAACACTGCTGTAGCAGTCCTCCCTGCTTCCTCCTGAGGAACTGGCTCACAGCCCTCTGAAGGTGAAGTTCACAAGGCTTTGAGGCATGCCACAGGAGTCCAAATACTTCCCTCGTTGCTGCCTCCTCTCCAGCACACACTTCCACAGACGTTAGTCTCATCCCCAAACAGGTTTTGGCTCTTGGTTCCCATCAACTCTGCTGTTGACCTCCAATTTTCTTCTCTTTATGTCATTTTATTTAACTTCTTTCATAGAGACATAAGTGCTGATGGAAGCTGATGGAAGGTGGAAGCCCACAGGAGCAGTTTTCACCCACACAGGTGTCTCCTTCAGTCATGGTTTGTGTGTGGATCCTCCTCCGTGGAGGCATTTTGAATCTGAGTTTCAGCACTCAGATGACTTCGATCTGCCTCTGCATTATGGGGAAAAAATGGTAACACATTCTGGTATTTATGCATAGGTGAAAACATTAGTTCAAATGGGTATTAATAATAAGCTAGCAGTAGTGAGCTGCACAGTGCTCATTAGGAGAATGAAAGGGGGGAAGCAATTTACATTCTTTATTCAGTAGTAGTATTGCAGCTGAAAGGCTGAAATGCCAAATAGATTTCACGTTTGGAGGTCCATTTTCACACTTTATGAAAACTGAGGTCACACAAATAAAGCATGAAGTTGTGTGTGCTGTAAATGTGAGGAGTTTTCTGCAAATCTTCAAAAAGTCGTGTGTGCCCCAGAGTCCATACTGATGCTTGTTTAACGTAGCTGGTCTTTCCAAATAGAGAGTGCATTAATTGGGCAGCTTAAAGTTTTTGAGCTCTGTACTACCAAGTGCTTTAAGAAAGTAAAAACTTTAAAAAATCTGCCTCCAAAAGACTGTATCTTGACACAGCTTTAGCTGGACTGTTTGTTTTGAATAGTTGAATTTGACAAAACATTACAATTGTCTAATGGAGATTACTTTTAGTTTTGAAGATAAAAATATTGAGTCTTTGTTGTCTCTTCCATTCCTCAGTGATGCACAAAACCTACAGAAATGTGGGTATTAAATAGTCTTTTAAACTGTCACCCATTAATATATAGCTCTTTAAAAATAACTTTGAGATCAATAAGAAACTTAATTTTAAGGACATTTCTTGACCATGTCAATCTGTTTGAGCTAGTCGGTATCTTAATGGACATTAATGCAGACATTTAAAAAAACTGAAACAAGAATAACTTGCTGAAGTAGCTGGTTATTTTTAACACACAAATGCACTGGTTACAATTGTTTTTTATTGTTATGGGAATAGCAGACAACACTAACAACAACACAAGATTAAAATTAAACATGTTTGTTAAAAAAGAAGGTTGTTTTGAAAATACAATTAGGAGATGGCAGGCTCTAACTATATATTTCCCTTACAATAGTTCTTCTTGTTACTTAATGCAGTCTTGTTTCTCAGAATGTCAGTTGTATATGATGTTGTTATTTTTGCTGAACACACACCATTACCTACACAACCTTTTTTAAATTAAAGCTAATACAAGATCTAGAACATACAATTATTTGTTCTTGATATCTCCTGCTGCCTTTCATGCATGATTGCTAATTAGTAAGATAATCTTTAATACGTTAAAAACTCCATGCTTGGAAAAACAAGCAGGGATGAAAAGGGGTAGGTTTTAAGAAGAATATACGCAGAAGCCAAAGAGTGTTCTCAGACTACGATATCTCTGTGCTCGCAGAAGAGCTCTCCATTGACATAACTATTGCCAGATGTGCAGGTTTGCAGGTCTGTCCAGATGCAAATGTTGAGCCAGGTGAAGCAGTGCTGGGGCAGTGACTTGGGGATGTTCAGATCTATAGACCAGTGGTAACATCTGTATAAGCTAAATGCCTCCATTTTAGAACATGCTCACTGCCCCCTAGCCTCAAACCTAAGATGCCCTTCAGGAGCTGACTGTCCACATCCACACCACAGTGCCTAGTCTCCTAGAAGCACCACATGGTCTTTGGTGGTCCTTAGACATTATTATTAGTTCCACATTTCTTGGAGAACTGGGGTGGTGTTTTGGTAACATGAAATGGAGGACCTGTGTTTGGTGCTTTGGGACCACGGGAGGAGAGCACATGTAGCCTTTGAGGACACTCAAAATGATGTGCTGATATAACATTAGAGGGAGAATGCTGTAAGAAGGGTGCAGACAAACCTGGGGCAGTCTTCACCATGCCATCTTGGAAGATGCAGTGACATATCCTAAGACCACCTCCAGAAACTAATTTGAGGTCAAGAAAAAAGAGCAGGCAGTGGGTGAACAGCAAAGCGGGATGAGCCATCAGGAGCTGGCACTTGGCCTCACCCTTTGGTCTGCTTTTATTTGAGAATATAGCCAAACAATGCTGAATTACAGCAAAGCAAATATACGGAAGATGTACTGACTGCAATGAAGGTAGCAGGAGAGTGCAAGAAGCAGAATGTTTGACATCTATATGTTCAGGTAGTGGAAGGGTTGGAGTAAATGTGTAACAGTTTAATTTAGGCTTCTTTTATCCACATGCCTAGACAAAATTGCTGAGTTAACCAGGCTAGTTCTTTTATCTCTGGTCAAAATGATCTCTAATCTAAGGAAGCACATGGTTGACAGTTAGGCATCGCTTTACAGTCTCATGTTGCAAGTTGAATGAGTGTGCTTAATGAAAAATGCTGAAAAATTTCCTTCAAAGCATTTTTTTTTGTGAAAACACTGGGATTTTGGCCAAAGCATTTATGTGGAAAACATCTGCTTTCACAAGAAAATGAAGATAGAAATACCTGAAAACTGGAGCCTGCCGCTGCAAAGCCATCCTGTGGTGATGCAGAGTAGCAGTAGTTTGGGTGCTTCATGTCCTGAGCCCCTTGGTGAGCCCTATTCCCACTGGGGCTTTCTTTCCCATAAAGATAGCACAACACTTTGCTGTGATGTGCAGGATTATGCATCTTTTAAGAATAGGCTAAGTTTCAGTTTGTTATTAGCAATGGCATGAGGTGTATTTCAGTGCTCACAGTTCGCGAGGTCTAGTCAGCTCACAAGTTTTAACAATTTTAATCACTGAGATGTACAGTCTAATAGCCCAGCTCTGTAATGAGACTTGGCCCAACTCTATCCTGGGACTTCTTGCCAGCATAACTTTGTTGAGCTGAGCCTTGATAAGCTATGATTTGTGGCTGGCAGACCTCTGCCAGCCAGAGCTCCCGGCGCAGGCATAGCTACGCTGCCAAACTTGCTGTTGGAGGAAGCTCACCTGGCACAAGGGAAGCTTGGCTCAGGTGCCGACCACATCCCAGGGAGAAGCTTGTTAGTTTGGTAGAGTGGCGCTTTCTGGGCCCAGCTTTCCACACGCCTCTGCGGAGAGCATGTTCTGCCGTATTTAATTTATCATATAAAATCATGGGCTGTGGTTGTCTCCTTCATTGTGTTCCCTTCCAAGGCACCTGCACTAGACATCATTGGCACCAGCCAGTGCAAAACCCAAAGATATCCGAGATGGAGGCAGGAACCTTAAAAACAACAACTTGGTTGCTGTAATTTGCACTCTGATCATGCCTTTTTCGCTCAGCAGTATCCCTGACAGGTCCCATACACTGCGTACAGCTGGCCGTGTTGGTCCTGTGCCAAATGAGAATTTCCTGGTGTGAAAAGAATCCTCAGTTGTCTATTTTGAATCCTTTTTGGGCTTCCAGAATAGTATAAATCGTGTTTAACTGGGCTGTATAGAGCTAGTACTGAATACCTTGAAGCAAACCCATAAATCAGAACGTGAAAACTGGGTGTTATTGTCCACAAAATACAAAATAGAATGTCTTATGTTCCCCAAATTACTCTTTTATTAAGCCATATTGCAATGACAATGACTAGTTCTAAATGGGGTGCTAACATATATTTTTTCCTCAGGCACCTAACGGTCAAGCTTCCCTATGTAATTCCCTCAGTAGAAGAGCAGAAGCAGGCAAGAGCCTGTTCTCCCGTATCCCTGTAAATCCAGGCAAACTTCATTTGCTGAAGCAGAATTAATCCACTCTGTATTTATGCTGGTTCAACTCTAGTCGTGGTTTGCCCTCTTATCTATAATAAAGGCTACTGCTGTGTAGTAGCTTGTGGAGAAGTAGAATAGAGGAACACATATTCTTAATAGTAGGGATTTTGCTTGACAGAAAAAGCCTCAAACCAGAAAAACACAAGGTTGATGAAAGGCCTTTCTAAAACCTTCCCAGCACCTGTGCTGGGCAAAAAAAAAGAAACTGGTTTGCAGGCAAAGTTTTCCAATGACAGGAGAAATTATGGGCACTTCAATTCTGGATTTTGCTCTTCCATCATATTCTGGTAACATCTCAGAGCAAAGGTGTCTGTTTCACGAACAGATAAAGCTGTGCTGCCAGCTACAGGGTTTGGGGCTTGCCAAATCCCACCCTGGATGCCAGCTTCCCTAATGAAACTAATGGGATGTTCATCTGCAATGTGGAGAGTCCTGTGTTTGGAGAGGTTTTGCCTTTGAATGTTGACTTTAAAGTGGCAAACTGCAGCAGGCTGGATTTAGATGGCTGTTAGGCTTTATTAAGTGCTTTTGGATTGACTATACTGTGTGATCACTCTTGCCTTGTCCTTACTGCATGATCTTGTATTAGCCACCCTGGTACTGGGAGAAGTCCCAGCTTTCCAAAGGAAGGACAAGTGGCCAGCCTTGAAAGTGTTGTTCCTTTTCTCTCAGGCTGGAACATACAGGATTCCATGGCACACCTGCTGATGGATCATAAAATGTAACAGTGGCAAGCCCAGGCATCCCTGAATTTAAATATTTCAGATATAAAATCAAAGGGTATTTACCAGTTGCTCGATGTTCCTAACACAAGTGTCAGCCCAGCTGCGCCACAGCCCTGCTCCTTGTTAAGTGCCTCACAAAGCACTTCATGATCCATGTCAGGACACCCGGAGTGATGCCATCCAGGTGCTTTCTTGGACATTCTGTAATCCAGATGGCCATCTGACCAAACTGGCTTAATTGTCATATATTCCATCATTACCGTTGTACAGCTGAGCAAGGGAAAACCAGAACATTTTTCCTCAGGCCCCCTCAGTGTTGCATCAAAACATTTTTAGGATGGTCTTGCAGCCAGACTAGCATGTTATGCCCCTGAATAAAACAGAGGTGAGTACTAGGAGACTCTGTTGTCCACAATGGCCAGTAGAGTCTTTGATGTTCCCAAGCTGAAGTCCTGTTGCAGGAAGAGTGTTGCCAGCCACTGAAAGATCTTATTGCAAATAGAGAGGGTGCTTCACAGAAATGATGCTAAGGAAGCAGTCACAGAGAAAGGCAACAGTGTCCAGGACCAACTGCTGGAGGGTGGAAAAAATGTCTGATGGATGAGACTAAAAAGACCTAACTTTTCACCCTCTTTTTACGGTCTTAGTTCCTTAATCTGTGCATCCAGATGTCCTTCAATTGGTTTTCCAGATGGTGGACTTCTATATATTAAAACGCTTTCGGGATTTGTTGAATCTTGAAGGTCTCTATCAGTGTTGGTCTGTGTGACAGGGTACAACATGCCTGCTTATAACAACCATTACTGGCTGATATGGCCATATGGGTCCTGAGACCTGTCACTGATGAAACAGCATGTTAACGGAAACAGCTTACCTGATGAGTTTGGGAAAATGATGAAGGAAATTGGAGGGGAATGTCAGATTATTGTGATCAGGAGATCTGTATTGATCTGGACTAGAGATGCAAGCCTCTCCCACCCACTCCCCATAATCAACACACTATTTCTCTTCGCATGTCCTTTGATGTCTCCTGCTACAACTCTCCCACAGCATCCTGTGGAGTATTGTATTCTACCCGACCGGGCCATGAGCCCTGGTCTCCCAGGCTCCTGTCTGGGTCCTGTCTAGACACTGAAATGCTGGACTCACCTTGGCACAGCCAATATTGTGTTTCACAGAAAATGGAGCAGTTTGGACAAAACCAGTTTGGGAAACTGCTGTCAGGATATGATGTTTAGGACCCTTTCCTTAGACTTGAAGGACCAATGCTCAGACGCTCAGGTTGAATTGGGCGGAGCAGGCAGCTGTGCCTGGTTGTTCCTGTTTTGACTAAATGCCCTAAATACAGAGCTGTTGTGGAAAACACCAAACCCGCAGGTTGTGCTTTAGGGGGGGATAGGGGGAAAAGATAGATGCTACCTGTTTTCATGAAAAGGCAGTCTTCCTAACAGCATGGTGGTGATCTTACTGCAGGCAGGCGAAGGGACTTTTGTTTGCAAGTTGACTCCAGCACTCATATCCCTGAAGATTTTAAACATCCCTAACTATGTCTAAACAAAATTTGCCTAAATATAATCTTTCCTTTGTCATCCTCACTTCATCTATGCATGCAGCTTTAGTGGTTTGACTTTTCTCTTGGCTATGGCAGCAAAAATGTTACCTGTGTATTTGGACAAAGAAATGTTTGGAAGCATGTTGATCACAGAGTAGTTGAAACATCTGAAGTATTTTTTCCCTTGTGTGTGTGTGTGGCACGTTAGCGAACATGAAAATGAGCAAAATGATAAAGCATTCAGAGTTATCAAGCAACGGGTGACCACAAACATGAGCTGCAACATTTCTCACAGCAAGCTCGGGACATGGATTTCCTTGCTGCAGTCCTTTCTCCCAGTACGTTTTCTGTGCTGAGTGGAATGTTTCCAGGTGGGGACAGGAGGGCATTTTTTCATGATAAACCAATATGCATTTATTTCAGTCCACTGTATGTTTTTACAAGATACAGTTTTTCTTTTCAGAAAACTATTTGAGAGTGAAATTGAATAAGGGTGTTTTAATAGTATGTGAAGTGTGTGGGTGGCTTTGCTTGCTGTGTTTTAGGAGATGCTGCACCTTCAATTTAACAGACAGTGCTACGCTTCAGTAGACCATTATATTACACCACTATTCCTAACATAGCAGTCACATCGAAATTGTATTGCTACATTATACAAGTACGGTTAATTAAACCCAGATATCAGCCCAAGCTCCTACAATACCTGTGTGGGGGTAAAGGAGAAGCAATGAGTTAGGAAAAAAAAAATATTCCAGAGAAAAAAAGAAAATGATAAAGAGAGGGAGGGAATGGGGACAATTGGAGACAGAGCACTGATGGCAGGAGAGCAATTGGATGGTGACCGCCAGTGCTGCAGCCTGGCCTATGCTCTGTGCCCTGCAGCCATGCTGAGTAATTAGGGGGTCTACTAATTTTTTGCAATATTATTACAGGAAACGGCATACCTTACCACATGGAACTAAAGAGGGATAGTACAAATGAAGCATAACAGACAGTTTTTAAGATAGATGTTCAACAAAGGTTTACTTAATGTCTCTGAAGTGCTAGGCATAATAGGGCTGTGGGTTTAACGTGTCTGGAGTAAAAATATGTATATCCTCTGCACTATCCTTCCTTCCTGCTCCAGCTGGCTTTTAATGCACTGTTGAAAACAATCGAGTACAAACAGTGCTTGAAAGAAAAGTTGACATTCAGACTGCGATTGTGTGGGACTACAAAAATGACCTGTTGGATCTTTGATCCTATTCCAGGAAGACATAAGAAACTACAGCAATAGTATGTCTTGCTGTTGAGCAGGGCACCCTTGAACACATGAAGGTCAAAGCAATGTGGGAATCCTCTGTGGACCTTTGCAGAAAATCAGAGCCCTGGTGAGTTGCTTAATGTGGAGTTGCCTGCTGTCAGTCACTGCACTGTTATGATTTGAGTTTTCTTTTTATTTGGTTCATTTCAGTCCAATACCTGAGCTTCAGGGAATAGTTGGTTCTTTTAAGTGGTAGTTTAAAAAAAAAACCACTTGTCTTTGTACTCTTTTTATTGGTGCCTGTTGACTATAAACCTACAAGGGAGAGTTCACTCTGTCACCAGTCTGGCCTTTAATACCCCATTCATTGCACAGCTTATTTCTATTGAAAAACAGTCCAAAGAAATCCCAATGACACAGATGATTTTTTGGGGAAAAAAGAAAGCATTAGTATACTGAACTGCTTGATGAAAGGACTAACATTGGCTGAATTATGAAACTGAGTGAGCGTAGCTGTGATGTCAGCAGTTGGTATGAAAGTGCATTTATGCATGGCAAGCACTGACAAACTAAACCTAGCTGCAGGTTGCTGCAAAAGGCTTGTTACCATTTATGTAAACGTGGCATTAATCCTTGAACTTACATCTTTGGAGTATTTAGTTTAATAGAAGTTGAACTAATACACTGAAGGGGTGTTGCTTCACAAACTGCACGGTTTGCTCCAGAGTGGGTGCTGGGCATCGGCTAGGATCAGGTGTGGAGGCTGTGGAAGTGGGAGCCGTTGTGCCTAGCATGACCTTGGCCATGGGCTGTGCTGCTCCCTGTCCTATGGGATACTGGCCTCTGCGGAGTCGGCTTCTTTTGTCCCAGCAGTCTAGGCTGAGGTCTCTTTTGTGTGCGTGAGGTCCTGTTGTGTGCGTGTAGGGAAGAAACTAATTTTTACGTAAGGAGAGTATATTCTAGGACCTGGGTGCCTCAAAAGGAGACCATGTGATGGGCAGTTTTCAACGCCTGCCTTTGTGTTTCAGACAATAGGGCAAGAACAGGCAGTTAAAGAGAAGCTGTGGCTGAACCGCCAAAACCTGTGTGAGACATTGCTAAGCACGTGGGAGAGACTCTCATGGGATAATTTTGCCTTTTATCAAAAACATCGCTGCCTTCAATCGACTGAGGTTTTTTTATTCATTAATTACCTTCCAGAGGCGGACACATTTGCATACTTCTTCTCACCAGCCATGGTTCTTGGGAGTCACATAAGCACCTGGTTAAGGTCTCATTTTTAATTAACTTTAAAATATGAATATGGGACTGCCTTCCTTTTCTTGTTCATGAAATGCTTCCCACCAAATTGTTGGTGACATTAACCAGTAACAGATTAATCTCTTTTTCTTGATCGTATTTGAATATATTTTTGCTAGGCAGGGTTTCAGAAATTCACTTGCAACTATGAAAGCTGCAAAGGTTTCTGGGTAAATTAAGAAACTTCACACACATGATACTCCACAATATATAAGCAAAATAAGGTTCTTCCACGATAATATTATCTACCTTTATTAAATATAAATTCCCACATTTATATGTGTCTAATCCTGAGTTATTCAATATGTGTCTATATATTGTCAAAGCAGGTACAATTTAATGTAAGTTTTGTGATAAATCCTTTCTGGTTTTCTCAGTTCCACCCAGAGGACAGTAACCTCAGATGTAAATATCCTGAATTCTGGGATAAGTGCCTTATAGATAGAGCCTATAGTAACATGTCTCATGCTCAGATCTCAACTTACCCAACAGTGATATTGTTCAAGTTGAGATTTGAATTTAATTTCAGATCTGAAATTAACTCCATAAAAATTATTTTTTACATTGGAGTAACATTTTTGCACATTTCATTTTCACCTTTTCCCCCTTATTTCTTTTCCTTTTCTCCAGGATTAAAAAAATTCAAAAGTATGACTGATTATAGTGCCTTTCTATATATACCTGCCTAGTGTGGTTTTTGACTAGGCTATACCGACTGGTGAACTGATTGAAATCAAGCAGTCAGCAATTCTGTCTTGCTCCCCACAAGTCCTGAAGTTGTTTCTATTCCCTCTGTGAAAATGGCTATGTCAGCAGAGAGTACAAAAGGAATCAAATTATACTTCACCTTATTACAAAACCACCTGGAAGTCAGTGGAAACATCCCACTCCTCTTTGCCTTCCAGGTCTTTGATCCACTTGAAAAGCCTCATCCACTGTCAGGAGGGTTTACCTCCCTGGCTAACTCCGCACTACAAGAAACTATATTTAAACTGAAGGTTAGTCTTGAAGATGACCAACAGAATTTTCCCCTCATGTTTCATCTTCTTCCCAATGTATGATTTGGGTCTTCTAGACACAACCTCAATACTGACAACTCCAAGTATGGAAAATCCACCCTTTCCTCTCCCTTTTTCTCTCTAGGAAAAAAACTAGCAGTTACTTTAAACACACAAGCTTTACTTTAAATACATCTGAGATTTTTGCATTATTCCACGACTAGATTTCAAAAAGTACTTGCTATTGAGAGGATTGGTACGGCTACTATCTCCAATGGGCCACAATGCTGTGGGACATAGGGGCCTGGTCTTATTAAGATCCCATCACTGGCACCACATTAACTTCAAGTGCAGAGTGGATGCAAACAGCACCCGACCCAATTCTTTCTGATTCCTTCCTTCCTGGCCTCTCTGGGATGCCTGCCTCCTTGGGCAACTGGGAATGGTGGGAATGCAACAGAGACGGGGGGAGTTTATGCGTTTATTCGTGGGCTTTCAAGTTCCACCCTCATATGAAGATTCTCTTGCTAATGCAGGCAGAGGCACACGCGTGCACACGTGCATGTGGAGGCTGCCGCACTGTGACCATACAAACCCCCTTTCAGGGCTCTTGCTCGTCTCTTTAATATTTGATAGATCTTTGGCAGTCAGCAGAGAGAAGAGGAGCGGAGCTTTTCGTTATGTAATTCCTATTAGAAGTTAGGGTTTGATAAAGCATAAGTCGTGTTTCTCATTATGAAAAATAAAGTGCCTTTCTCACTTCTTTGCATCCAAATACTAGCCTTTGATGTCTGTACTTGGCCCTCACTGCAGCTAAAATCTCTTGTGGCGTGTACTTCATAGCCGTGTAAAATAACAACGTGTTCTTCTCCCTGCCAGTTAAGGAGATGCCAAATGATGTCAAGTTGAGGTTGGAAGTGCTTTTCTGTTCTACAACCAGACAGCTGTGCTCTGGAAGCTTATTACTGCCTTTTCAGCTTCTCCAGACCCAGTTGCAATGAGATTACTCCATTCCCATTTCTTTCCCTGCCTTTCTCGTAAACTTACACCTCCCTGCTTCCTTGCTGTTTCTGCAGTGCAAACAGAAGGATTAAATGGAGCTCATCTTCCCTTTTGGCCTTGATGCTTTAGTGCATTTCAAAATAAAATAAGATTGTGATAAATTGCACCCTGAAGAAGTCGGAAGCTTAGAAGGAGGCTTTAAGTTTTAGGGAAAAATTAAAGTGTCCAAAGTGGCAGTCAAACTGAAGATAATTTGAAAGCTTGTTAACTCCCTTCACGTCTGTGAAGCTGAGATTCTTTCCTGGACCCATCCCTGTCCCTCTTCTATGTTCTTAAAGAAAATCTCTGACAACTATTATTCTCTCAGTTAACTACAGCACTATGTTCAGTACTTTAAGCTTTCCCGGGTGGGAGAAATGCCTAGCATGACCTTCAGTCTTGGGTATCCTTCTTTCTTTATCTTTTAGAAATACTTCCCCAAATACAGACTTTATTTTTGCTTTTTATTTCATGTGGTGTTGAAGCCAGTCCTGTGATTTCATGTTTTTATAAGTGGGTAGATTGAGCTGCAGGTGATAAAGGCTCAACTTTATCCTGTAAACCAAACTGCCTGTATTAATCCCCCAGGCTTATCATGAGGCTCCAGACTTTTTTTCTTCCTCTCTCCTAAAAGTGAACTTTGGAGAAGTAGCTAATTGATAGTAGGAAATGTCTGTTTGTCCGCTCGTCAGGTACAACACGGATGTGCTCAGGAGGAAGGGGCTTCTGGGCAGGAGAGGCCAACTGGGTCTCCTTCCTCACACAATACTCAGCGGTTTCTGTGATGAGGCTGCCTGTCCTGTGTGAACTGAACTGAGACCATCCATTCATTTCCTAGAGGCCAACGAGCAGCCATTACATACACTAATGGCTTTTAGTCATTACTGTTGTGGGCTGAAGTTGAACCCTTTATGGGCTTTGTGTCTGAGGATAACAGATGAGCATGGCAACCCGTTTCCAGCTTACCCAATTTAAAGATTTTGCTATATCAGCACACACTTGCTTTTTACAAATCCACTTGTTTGAGCTTCTGTCTACCAAAACCCACTTTCGTTTACATTTCTGTGAAGAGCCATGAAAAGATATCGTTTTGAATAACTATTATCTGTATTGCAAAGGATGTAAAATGATGTGCACGAGGGGAAGTTTATTTCCTTGTTTGGAGGTGGAGAAAGATGTAATGTTGCAAAATAAAAAAGCAGTATTATTTTAAGATGCAACTGTATTAGGTATCAGATATGCTTAATTTTAATAAGCAAGACCACATCAAAAATCAAATTAACTTGTTCATAAGGAAAAGACTTCTACCGTTTCTGTTTTCAGGTGCTAAATCATCCAAACATCTCAAGTAGTCTGGTTTTTAGAGTTTTCTTATTCCCTAACCTTTGAAAATCAGCTTTGAGATATCCTGATACTAAGGATTTTTAAAATACTTTTGACACATACCTGAATGTGCTTAAAAAATCTTTTGAGAGAGGAGGAGCTGATTTATCCCTCCCCCTGTTCTTCACAAAACAAAACTACATGTGGGAGAATTTCTAGTTTCTACAGCAAATAAAGTTTTTCACAACAGAAGGCTCTTTTATTTTTTTTCAAGCTTTTTGAGTTTTTTGCTTATATAAGAAGTGAATTTTATGACTTAAACACACAGAGGTCTTTGTGACCTACACAAGTAGTTTATAATATGGGGTTCGGTGCCACCAAGAATAAACCCATGCAACTTGCAATGGGATGTAGTTGAAGCCATGTATTTAGCAACATTATAAGAGGGGTTGCAAGTTTATAAGCTTGCAAGATAGATCCAGAATTTTTTTGTTATCTGCCAAAACAGATGATCTACAGGGGATTTCACTTCTGTGTTGAACGGTAAGTATCCTAAGAGGAGTCCTTCAAGGAATATACCAAATTAGTTCTTACAAGAACTGAAGTATTCAAAAAATGTAGTAATGCATCTTGCATGTTTTGCAGAATGTATCGCTATCAGGCATAGAATAATCAGAAATTAGCTACAAGTTCCTATGCAGTGTCTAACACATTAGGTAGAATCTGATTTGTCAGTTACTTTAAATACCTCCAGCATCAGAAAAATCAAAAAAAGCATAAGCTGATGAATGGAAGTGACCTGTGGGTGCACATTCTCCACTGCTTTCATGAGACCAGGTGAGCCACCAAGCCAGGCACAGCAGTTCCTTTCTCTCTGAAGATTTTGGGACTCTACTAAAGTTTTTTTAAGAGGGAAGAACATATATTTTAAGGGTAGTACTGGGTGAACAAAATAACAAGTGCATTGAAGTCAAGCAGGCAATAACACAGAGTGATGACCGTAGCATTTTGTAGTCTCTGGGACTTGGTGTTGTTTGGGCATAGAAACCTGGAAGGAAACCCATCTGGGATCTCTTTAACCTCAAGGTAAAATTAGTATAAACATTCATGGAATATAATGTGCAGTGGGTTATAAAAAACAGGTGAATGTCAGAAGACCTAAATTCTGGAAGAAATAAGAAAAATACAGGTGTGGCAAATTCTCTTAGTGAAAATCAAGTGAATGCTAATACACAAAGACCATGAAGAGACTGCAGTGCTCAGATCTTTGTAGCTCTGAGTATCTGAAGAGATAAGGAAGGAAAAGTTTGTAGCAAAGTATTACAGGTTATTTTAGAGAAACTGAAAATCTTGTCTGCCCCTTCCAATTCTGTCTGGAGGTCTAATAAAAGATACTGTCTCTCAATACAAACCTTGTCTTTCATGGAAAGATTTACATGCCTCTGTGACATGAAATCCATTAAGCAGATCTAATTAGACATCTATGCCAGAATGTCCCCTGAATTAATGAAATTCATTCCATTCGAAAGGAAATCTCAGAGGAGCACCTAAACGGGAACAATGCCCGATAAGTTATCTTTGGTTTCCTCCTTTCCCTCTGATAATGAAAATGTTCAGGCAGCCAGAATTAATAACACTGTGAATGGCAAATAACGAGTCCCAGAACACTGGAAGTGAAAAAAAAGCAAGTTGGACTTGTGGCCCTTTGACAAAGTAGCTGAAGGAGTCAAACTGAGCATCTCAACCAATATGATTGAAGCCTGATGCCACCTGGTACGTAAATATCATGCTTCTTATTTGCATATAGGTTTCTTTTTAAATGAATTTTGTTCAGATTCTTAGTATTCAAGGTTATAACATGTCAAACATAACTAATGTGGCAATTTAATCAGGAGTTGCATTGCGTCTCATTTAAGGCTGAGTTATTTCTCCGTCTATGAGATATAGATAGTTAGATAGATAGACAGATAGATGTATAGCTTTTTGCAGATGTCAACCACCATATAGGAAATGAATGTCAAAGCAGACAATAAAACCAGACTTCCTCTTGAAGTCGCATAAGAAGGGACGAGAGGCAGGGAAAACAGGCAGCACTAGAGAGAGAATAGCCTGAGAGACCCTCCAAAAGTAGCGTGATGAGGAACAGAAGAGCCATGAGATGGCTTCCCCTCACTTTCCTGCACATAAGAACCTCTCTGCATCTACCCTGTGGTGGGAGAGACTCCCAGCCCATCCTGAGCCAGAACCTGCCTCTCCAGACCTTGGTGTTTTCCTGGGAGGACAGGGCTGAGGCCACCTTGTTTACTTCCACCTGGTCAGTTTAGGTGGGTAAGCCCTGGGCAACCTGAAGAGGGGTTCCTTAATGCCTCAAGGGACTCAGTGTCATGGCTGACAACCTCCATGTAGACACACAGACAATTTGCAAATCTGGCCTCCAGGTTGCGAGAACCCACAGCTTTACACTGCCCCATTCAGGTGGTCAAGCTCCCAGCTATGGCTCCCAGCACCACACTGTGTAAGATTGTGGACATTTATTTCACATCTGCTTTCAATTTAACTTTCCTGCCCTTGGCAATTTTCTGACAGATATTGTAACAACACAGAACAAAATTTCTATTGCCTTGATCATTTGTTAATTCCCATGAAAAGAAGCCACATCTGCTCTAGAATCAGCAAATAAGTGGCATACTTTAATGACTTTATTCTCTCAAAATATTTGCCCTAGATAAGTCCTGGTTGCTAATTACTCTGGCCTTGGTCTTTCCTTCCTCATTCCTGTTGAAAGATACCCCTTAACAGAGCTTTACTCAGCACACAAGAAAAAAGCAGTGTCAGGCTTTCTATCTCTTCCATTACCTTTGACTGACAGTTTAAATTAAAATCCTGTACTTTGCTGACTTTCATTAAAAAGCAAAAACAATTAATTTTGAGGAGGAGGGAAAAAATATCAGCCTCCAAACATGAACATTCCAGCACCTTGGGCAAGAAGTTGTGACACACACGGTGTAAACAGCATCACCAAATTCTCCAAAGATTCTCCAAATCTGTAGCTGATAGAGCAGATTACACCACAGAAAAAAACTATGCTGGTAATAGTAGCACACCAGCTTCCCTGTTCTTCCCAGCTTGCATTGCCTCTGACAACCAGGAGTAAGATATCTTTTAGATAAGAAAATAGCTAAGCCCAAGGAATGTTAACCTTTAGGGTCTTGTGCCAGTTAATTTTATTTTATTTTATTATCAGAGAGAGGAGAAAGGGAGAAGAGCACCACCCTTTGCAGTTTTCTACGTAACTGTGCGTGTGTATGTGCATGTGTATGTGTGCACATGTGTATCTGGGTATGTGCTTTTTCTGTACGGTTCTCAACCACATACGGTGCTGGCTTTCCCTGAGGCCCCAGAAGCCTCCAGAAGCAGTTAGATATAAGGTCTTGAAGCGGGAACTGACCCTAGCCAAGGCCTTGCCTTTGAGAAAATTATTTTTTCTGCCTAAAATATTCAAAAGAGGCAAAATTGCTTCATACTATCAAAAATAATCTATAAAGCAAAATGCCTAGCGTGCAATATTGGTTGCAATGTGCAAGGCTACATATACATTTCTGTTGTTAAACCAGGGGATTAATTTAGGCTTGGCACGTAATGAATCAAGGAAATTTATAAATAATTGCCTGGGAGATAAGTCACAGAAAATCTTACATCTGCTTCTTTGTTAGTGCTTCTGAAGTGTAGTCATTTTAGGAAAGGCTGAAACAAGCTGATGTAGATATATTTCCTCTCTCTTTAAATGATCTTGTGCCGGAGAGTCGTTGGGTTGGTTCAGAGCACTACATACAGAAATTAGGATTTGCATGCACTCAAGTTGCCTGGGGGATGTCCAGCCCCTACTGGTCACAGTTGGATTTTTACCTGGATTAGTGGGGGGTATGAATCTAGTTTTGAAGGAGGACTCAGTCCTGATACTAGAGGATAGTGCATGCTGCTTCTCCACCGGCCGCTCCCTGTTCCCAGCACCATGTAGCAGACATTCTCCTGGCTCTTACACATGATAAATGTACCCACTACAAACTTTCAGTGTCCAGTAAATATATTTATCACATCTAATTGGGAGATGTGAGGGCTAACAGGCACAGGCTGGTCCCACATCTCACTGCAGCCAAGGGAGTGAAGCTGGAGCCAAACCCTGGTTGGAGTGTGGAGAAGCCGCCGTAAATGCACCAAATTCTTTGTTCTCCCTCTGGGTGTGTTTTGACCTCTCTGCAGAGAGGTTCTCGTAAATCCCCAGCAGCAGCGGAGAGCTGGCAGAGACCCACTGACATGAAGCCTTTCTAAACCTGCCCTTTGGAGATGTAGGAAGGACAACAGTAAAACTACCAGAATAATAGAGCTACCAGGAGCTGCTAACATTTCTTCAGCTCGGTCTCTGTTTCCAGATGAGCTTAAGCTGTTTTCCTTTCTATTTTTATTTAATTATTTTTTCTTGGTTCTCAGTCTTTCCAGAGATTACTTTCTTCTTTTTTTTAGCTAAGCCATCAATTCACACTGTGATCTGAGGCACTGAGGAGGATCTGATGCCAAAATGCTAACAGATTTAAGGTATCAAAACGCAAATCGCAGGAAATAACTCATTTGTTCAGGCATTCGGAGCAAATATTTATAAACTTCTTCACAAATAATTCCCACTTCCCAAAGCCAAAAAGCAAAAGGCAGCTTTTTCTGCATGTATTGAGACTAGTATGGATAGCTAAGAATAGACTGGAGAACAGGAAAGGAAGAAGCGTTCTGCTTTGAATTTTACAAGTTCTGCCTTATATATCAAGTAAAGTAGGATGCGTTATGTACAGGAAAAAGGACCTGGACTATTAGGACACTGGAAAAAAAATGAAGGCCTTTCCTGACTTGCTGAGTTTACCCTAAAGTGAATTAAATGTCAGAATCAGGAAATGGAATGCTGAATACTTCGGAAATAGTCTTCATCATAGTTCTCTTAGGAAACACTGGTTATTCGCTCTGCTGGAAAGGTACTATGAGAAAGGGAAACATTTAACTGAAAACTGGAAGTCAACATGTTCCTTTTTCCATGCAAAGTTGACATTTTCATGAGGTTAAATCTAATTGCATGAACTGTATTCTATCAAAATAATTTGAAATAAGGTGTTCCAACTCCTGTTTTGATCTGTCAAATTACATCGACTTAATGAAGTTGTGCCTGATTTGCACAGATGCAAATGAGAGCAGAACCACTTAAGTTCTGTCTTCTTAAACATACACCACCAGAGCTGGGAAAGCTGTAAGAGCAGCTGTGATATTGATCCGTATACAAATGGTTATAGACTTCATGGACTCCTGCACAAAAAATAGCAAAAGAGCAAACCAACTCTGCTTACCTTGGTGCAAAAGTTGCTTTACAGGCATTCCCTGTTTGGAATAAACTGTGGAAATGAGAAAATCTCAGTGAATTTGTACTAAATCCAGCACATGGCTTATGCACTATCAGAGAATGGAGTATGAGACTCAGACATCACAGAAATGGACCTATATCTTACACATCTGTATCTCCCATCTGCTCTTGTGGTGTCCAGCTATTGCTGACTGGTTTGAGCTGTGGTCTGCTGGTCAGGTGCACCTCACATAGAGGTCCCAGGGAAAGAGGGACCAACTGGTGGGGTGTGAGCTTGTCCTTGGAGTCCTATGGCTTGTGTTCTCCGGCTCCCCTTGGCTCATGTCACCAGGCAAATAACCATTATATGGTCCTACGTATCAGAGTCATAGAGACACACCAGTACAAAGGACTTGACATCATGAAGGAAGGAAGCTGAGAAACCTGTACATCAGGTTAAAATAGTGATTTATCTAGAACATCATAGGTCTGTCTATTAACATTCCTATTTTACTGGAGGAGCAGTTTATTTTGGTTTAGCTGGATCCTAAAAAAAAAAAAAGAAACCAACCCCACAAAGCCACCACACTCCCTGATGATACTGCACAAAAATAAGCTGCTTTGAAATGTCATTTAATTAATCCTGAAAGCAATTTGGAATAACTATAGTTAAATCAATGCAAGTACTGATGAAGCTGTTATAGCTGGTGGAATTTGGGCCAATTTCTCATGTATTTCCAGTTTGTCTTTCCTTAGCATTTCTGGATTAGCAAAAGGAAAGGGACACTCATGACCAGGTGCAAAACAGGTCAATCCCACACCCACTCCTAACATGCAGTGGGGCTCTTCTGTGCAACTTGTTCTGAGGTACTTTAAATTCACACAGCTGAGTGCAAGCTTAGGATAAAGCCTTAATGTGATTTTGAGTTTTGCTGGAATGCACTTTTGGCACATGTTATGGTAGTTATTTTAGCAGTGTGGAGGGACATAAAATGATAGTTTAGGGCAGAAAAATAATGAGGCTATAATAGAGGCAGGCAGGCTATGACTGTTTCAGCTGTTTTCTGGCCAGATGACCAGAAGTTGAGTAGCATCTCTTTGGAGCAGAGGCGATGGTTGACATGTGGTCTGATTCTCCAGGCAGGGCTGCATGACGACCCCAGAAGCAGGCTGCGGTGTGGGTTTGCTGCTGACTCAGAGGCAGAGGTGCCAGGTCTGGCATCACCAGCAACGCTTTGGGCAGCACCTTCATTTTCATGTCAATGTTTCCCGTTCAGAGACCGCACTGCCTCAATGTACTTATGTTCTCAGATGTGATACAGTCACGGTTTGATGTAGTATGGCTTCAGGCAGTGAAAGCTGTAACTGCTTTGCCTCTGAAGCGGAAAGTCTGTATAATGCACATGGTATCACTGACTAGTGTTTTATTCATTAAAGGCATCCTAGTTTTGTACCATTATGTCCTCAGCAGACCAGGCAGAACATATGCTTTGAATTGCGATCCGGAGGTTTAGTATACATTTCAGAAGGAGTGATGTCATCTTCAACTGAACAGGGCATTAAAATATTTTACAATTGATGCACGGTCTGAATAGCCATGAGTATGAAAATAATTCATACTCTAATTTAGGGGCACTTGTATCCTACTCCAGCTCTAATTAGGGGTAGAATACAGTACTCGCCAAGTGTCAGAGGTTGTGAACTGCCAGATATTTTGCTTGTCAAGTTGCTGATTAGGAAAAAATTCTTCATAGAAAGAGTGGTCAGTCACTGGAGTTGGCTGCTCAGGGAAGGGGTTGAGTCACCATCCCTGAATGTGTTTGAGTCGATTAGATGTGTTGTTGAGGGATATGGTGTAGGTGAAAACTTTGTAGAGTGGGGCTGATGGTTGGTCTCAATCATCCCAAGGGTCTCTTCCAACCTGAATGATTCTATGATTCTATGATCCAGGAGAAACTTAATGGTGCTTTCCCATTGCCTTCACAACTGGTTCTGCTGTCAGTGGCACTACTTGAGTAGACATTGCTAAGGATGTCTTTACAAAATCAGACTCACTTATATTAAAAAACCCAGTCTAGCTGGGTCTCACCTTGCTAGCCTTTCTGCAAGCCTGAGTCTGCTATGCAAGCAAATGAAACAGAGATGGAAGAGTGGAAACAGAACACAAGTGAAATGGCCCTGCTTCCTGAATACTGTTTGCTCTCTCTTACTGCTGCTAGCCTTTCTATTTTGCCTATGATGACTATAAAACCAAACAAATTAAATTGTTCGTGCTTTCCTGTAAATTTTGGTACAACTTTCCTTATGGTTTCCATTTGTGTTCTGACCATATCTGAAGCACAGACTATTTACTTAATCTTTTTTATTTTTTCCCTAACCCTTGCTGGCCAGTATTTGTGTAGCATGTCACTAGCAATATGTGCAATTGTATTTTATGATTCCTGAATATTTGAGTATTAAGGTACTGTAAATATTATGATCAAATAGTAATGCCTGTTTCAGATCCCAGCCTTTTATATCCCACCTGTGAAGCTCCTCCCTTGAGTACTCCAGTACATTTGGATGGGATGAGTACTGCTAGCAGAGCCAAAAACTGTTGCATGAATGTGATGGTCTGATTCAGCGCTGCAAATCACCTTATCACACCCCCACTGAGTCCAAAGGACTCTTACTCCTGTGAGAACTCATGGCAAATTTGCTCTGTGCACAGTGGGAAGAAATTTCCAGGTGCTGTTGTTTGATTTTGGGGAAAAAAGGGCTGGAAGCAGGAACTTTGTATATCCACGTGACTCCTTTTTGCCATTTTGTACTGTCCAAAGCTGCCCCATACCACAATCCACCAACACAACTCATCTTAAATGTTTTTCCCAACACTTGGGCATTTGAAGAAAACCTTTTCCTCACAGATCAGAGAGGTAACCAAAAAAAAAATGCCTCTGTTTACTTTTAGTATGCCTTTAAGGCAGAGTGCCTCAAGTGGTACAGCAGGCTGTGGGAAGTCTCTTTCATTGGTTTTAATTAACATTACTTTGCTTGGTTAAAACTGCTGAGCACTGTGTTCCACCTAGACAGGAATAAACTGTCCTTAAGCCAAAATACGCATTTCCAAACAGGAATTAGTACAAATTTTAAATGAAAGTTTTGAAAATCTGTGTTAAATTTAAATGTTATAACTTGACCATGTAACAAAAGTCTGATGTCAGCTCTGTAGATAAGGGACTTGCCTCTGTACTTGTATTTAGGAAAATTTTTATTTCTCCTGGTTGTTATTTACAACTTCCTTGACTCTCTTCTCCCCTCCTCTTGCCTGCCAGGGCTCTTCTGACTGTTCTGATGATGCTAGTGGCCTGTTCTCTCCCCACCCACTTATTCCAGTCCCTATTCCAACTCTTGGTGGCTGAACAATGGCTCTTGGACATCATCTTTACATTGCTTCCTTAGAGGACAAAGTATAATTTTTCCTTTTACGATCCTAAGAAAGTACAGAGCGATTTATGCGATGAACTTCTGCCAAACAATTGCTTTCAGAGCACCATTAGCAAAGGGCCCCTGCTTTCAGCTTTTTAACATATGACCTCAGCACATCGAAATGGCCTTTCAGACGTTGGAAGACTCAACAAGATGTGAGAAGAAGTCAAAGTGAGAGCCCAGGAGTGTGTCATAACAACACTTAACAACTGGCCTTGTTGCAGAGCTTCTCAGGAAAAGCACATTAAGACTGGAACGCCACACATCCTCAACATTTTATATTCTTAGGTTACCTTAGTACCAAGGTGTTATTAACACACCAAATCACTGGTTGTGTCTGAACAGGATCACAAGAGCTGCCTCTTGTTAGAAAAACACACAACTAAAATAGTTCTTTGGAAGGAAGCTGACCAGTCTATTTTGGGAAAATACTGTAATTCAAAGGAGATGGACATTAACTGTGTATTTTCTCTGGCATTTGCTAGCTGCTGACCTTTGTGAGGGACCAGCCCACCTAAATCAAGTGGCAGAGGCCCCCTCTGTACAGTCAGGGGAGATGAATGAGCACTTTCCAGAAAGCAGTTTGATTTCAGGCTCTTTTCAAGAGAAACTCAATCTGTCTATCACTTTTCATTGCCTAATACGGAGGTGAGGGTGGCTGTGCTTCTAATTCTGGGGTCTCAAGTGGGTCTCTGAAGTTGAGAGGGACGTCTCAAAGCCCATATACATAACCATACCTAGACCCCTCATCGCTTTTTCCCTTTTGACTGCTAATATTTTACAAATCCAGACATATATTACAATGACAAATCTATGCTAATCTGTATAAGTCTTTGGATAATAACCTAACTGAAGTGTCATTTATTCTCCAGCAATTCTAAATGAACTAGTCATAGTCTCCCATGGTGATAGAGTTTATAAAGTGAGAATAGTTAAGTATTACCCCTACAGACAGGGATGTGGCAATGGTTGTGCTAAGAAGAGCTCATACAGGCAAGGCAGGAGTTGCAAGCTGCTTTCTGGGTGAAGAGGTGGAAAGGCCTGTCTGGTGTTCTGCTGGGCTCACTGTTCTCCACACGGCCAGCAGGGCAAGATTCTTGTGAGACTCCTGAAAAGATCTGTTTGTGCAGTGAGGTGCTAGTCGTTCTTTAGTTGGACAAAGAGTTTGGAGCTACTTTGGACTGACTTTTCTTGATAAGACATGAGATTTCCAGTGCATGAATACAGGCTAACCATATGTGCATATAGAGCATACGTGGTCTTAGAAGCTTGGGTCCCACTACCATGCCGCGTTTGAGAGAAGAAGACTTGGACAACCTGTTGAGATCCTAAGGGGAGGAATATGTGAAAAGAAGAAAGGAAATATTAGAAATTAAAGGAATGTGATCAGATGATATACACAAACTGGAAGACATGCAAACTAGACAGAAACGGTAACCCTTTTTCAGATACCCATTGAAAAAAATATTGGAGAAACTTCCCCTTGCTGAGCAGAAGACGGCCACTGGAAGGGTTACATCTCATGGAGGGTTACATCTTGCGGAGTGAGGAATCACTCTGCTGCTACAAGGTTCTTAAGTCCTCCTCAAATTGAACTATCACCAGCAATGCTATGTTTAGGCAAATGAATAGATAATTCAGCAAGAAATGTCAGCTGTCTCTCTATCATAAAAACATGAAATGAAACTGTAAAGATGGCTGGTTTCCACCCGGGGTTGTCAACAATAGAGGAAATTATTTAGGCAAATGTAGAATTATGCAGATTATAGAAGTCTTCAGGCAAGGACATGGAATAAAGCCAGCATGCTTTTTCTTAGGTATCATTTCATGAGGAAATGTGAAAAAATACAGCAGGTAGGAGACACAGGGTTTGAATAGCTGGCTGTGTTTCTGAGGTGGAACTGGAAGTTTACATTCTGTGGAAAATAACGTGTCACTTCCCACACAGATCACAGAGTCCTGTACACACAAAGCGGAAGGAAGAGTTTTCACTCCTGGAGACTAGATAATGCATCAAGGGAGATATATAACTAAAACCAAAAGAGGGAGCAGTGAGGAGTTCAAACTCAGATTTTTTGCAAAGAAATTGGGTCAATGTGGTAGAGAATGTCAGATAATCCTAGTGCTAATAGTTCAGACAAGCAATAGGAACACAACATTATCCCTGATGAAAAGATGCAATTACAGTATAAATGCCATGTCTGAAAACTAATAGGTTGGTTCCTAACACTGAAATATTAAGATCATTGATTTTTATCTTGCTTATGAAAGGGCAAGAGGGTAAGAGGGGTGGAAAGGGAGTGGGGAGAGTCTACACAGACTGCATAAAGCTGCTGCTTTATGTCATATGAATACAGATAACTCAAAATTTTGGGATCTTGTAAGCATGTGGATCAATATTAATCAGCAGAACCTTGCTTAAGAGTGTGGTGGTAGTAGTCCTCAGATCTCTCACCATGTTAAAACAGAGATCAAAATCTGCAAGGTGCTGCTTACATTTCTGTTCGTAATGGGCAGAAGGAAGAAGTGCAGTGATGCCCAGAAGGGGCATCACAGTGGGAGACATGCCGCCTCATGAAGACAACACTAACACGTTAATAAAGTTTGAATAAAAGATGGATGAGAATATCATACCTCAGGAAGTAACTGCCTTCTAAAATCTTCATAGAATGGATAAAGATGTTCTACCCTGGTACCTGGTGGGGAACCTCTGATCACAGCCCAGTTACCTTTGATGCGGGCATCCAGGTGTGTGGCATAAAAGAACAAGCAGGATATATGCTTTGTTCCTCAGAGAAGTCAATACAAAAAAACTAAGGAAAACTACTAGTAAAATTAACTACAAGAAAACCTTTTGCTATAAAATGGCATATAAAAGGTTTTAAAGGGGATTATATTGGATGAGCAGATATAGGTTCTGTTATGGAGTGGGATACTATCGGCTCAAAGCCCATCCTGTTACAGGGTTATGAGGCAGGCAGTAACTAGAAAAAAGAAGCAATATTAGAGCAAAATGAAAAAAAAAAAAAAGAATAGGAGATGGTAATCAATACAAGTTAGAAGGTACAAAGTGTAGAAAATTGATGAGGGAAGCTAAAGACATCAGGGAAAAATCAATGGTTAGCAGAGCTGGGGACAGTAAAGATTATTTAAGTATGTTAGGAAGAAAAGATATCCTAGCAACAGTATAAGACATTACTTGGTGGAGATGGAAAAATTGTTAATGATGCAGAAAAGAGAAATCATCAATAAACATTTTTGTTCTGTATTTTTTCTGGAAAAAAGCAAGGTTATGTGTATGAATCAGGTGATGATGGTAAAGTACTTTCCAGCTCACTGGTGACAAAAGAGGACGTTATATGTTAGTACAGTAGAGCGGACTTACAGAGCAATTTGTATGACTTCCTAAACTGGCCTATCCGTTTGGAGACATTAGGAATGTATCTTGTATTGTAGGAATGTCTTTTAATACAAAGAAACTATTTAAATGAAGGTATTGAGCAGAAAACTCATCTTCATATTGGCGGGGTTCTAGGACATTATGATATTTTAGGGGATCTAGGAGGTTAGATTTACTAGACTGCAAAAGATTCAGGAAAGGATCGGTTTACAGACTCCATCCTCAATTCTTATGCCTGTCCTGTTTGCGTCTTCTTGAAGGGCCTTTTGCATTGCAAGAGCAGTGGGAAGTGGACATGCTGTGAGTGAGGAGCCTTATCTGGGTTAGTCAGACAGGTGGAGCTGGCAATGGACTTGGCTCTGCGTATGGGGGAAGTACGCAAGGCCACATGAGTATAGTTATGGGACCAGATTATACTGAGAGGTTATATGAGGATTGAGGTAGGATAAAGCTTTGAGATGGCATTTTTGGAAGTACTCAGATTTTGTCTTCCTTTGCTCCCATTTGGTTTTTGTAGGAACAGCCATTTCAACACTGACTATAATATATTTGATAATCCTTCCAGAATACTTCTCTGAACCAATGCTTTTGTGTTGATAACACTTAGGGAGCTGAAACAGTGGTAACAGAGATGAAATCTACTGGCAATAATCCCTTTTCAGTGGTATATCTCTTCAAATTTCTGCTAATCATCTGCACCTCACCACAGAGCTATTCATATCATAGCACAGAAGGAAATTATCTCTCCTGGTCATGAAGGTGGCACAAAAACTTCAGCAGCATTTGTTGTGTTTTTTATTAAATAATGTCAGGATAAAAATAAAAACCTGTTAATGGCTGGCATAATTTAACAGCTAGGAATATTTATAGTTTATGGCCCTCCCGGGGCTACCCTGTCAGAAGAATTATTTTGTGAGAAGAAAATTGGTCATTAGCTGGGTCTCTTCATAGCCTGCAGCAAAACATGCGAGGCCAAGCATTGGCACCACAGTTCTTCCTTCTTTCTCATATGGCTTTGCTGCCACCAAGACCTTGTGGCTTTCTCTTCTGAACTGGTCTGTGCCCAGCAGGGCCTTCTTTCAGAAAGACGTATACTGCAGTTCTGCCTCTTGGGGCGTGAGCTGTTTGCAAACCCCACCCTGAACTCAGGTTTGAACTCAGGTTGACTCTTGAACTCTCAAGTCATAATACCATCGTGGTAAGATTTGTTTGAAAGTCTTGCAATTTGAATTTTGTTTTAGATTGTATTCTGGCGTGGAAGCATTACATCATGTTTTGAAGCTTTGCTGCTCAGTGACAGCTTCTAGAAATTAATTTATACTAGTCTTTATCCATAATTAGTGTTTATTACATTTATAGTAGGCATTTAAAGTAAAGTAGTTACTTCGGGTTGCTCTCGTTAACCTAACCTCCCACATTATAAATACATCCAGCTTGAACTGTTGGATTTTTTTTTATTAACTTGGCTTCCTTTGTTGCTATTTTGCATTCTTTTCTTTGTAGACATTTCTCATATAAATCCATGCTCTGCCAATACACAGAAGGATTTTCTGAACAAGATTCAATTGTAATGGCATTTACATGTGTATTGCTAAAGTAATTATCAAAAGAATTGCTGTCTTTTATGCCTTTGCAATCGAGTGTATCTTATCAGCGAATGAGTAACTTTCAACATGTACAAATGGGTGGGCTGAAAGAGTATTTCACATATTGACATGCTATTTCAGTAATTCCCGTCCATACACAGTTTCTCATTATGTATTTTCAAATCATTTTATTTCTGTTCAAAGTGGGTATTGCCTTGCTGAGTCTCAAGGTCTCAGAAATTGATAGAGTTTCATGTGGAGCTCTCTCATTTGCACTTCACGCAGTGATAGTAATGAGGGCAGTCGTGAAATGTCAATGGAGCAGCTGTGGGTGACTCTTAGGAGACATGGACAGGCACGTGCCATTCCTTTGCACCATCTACCAGTGCAAATGTACGGCACCTGCAGAGAAAATGGACATTGAGCTAATATCTGTGATCTGAAATACGACAGGCATTACCTAACGATTGACAAGTCAAAATGGCTCTGCTTGTGCTCCGGCTAATTTCATGCCCATGCAATTACAGTTAGACACGAATTATAAATCTTTTGGGATATTTTTTCTTTCTTTTGCATTATATTGTGAACTCCACTAAAAGGTGATTTTATGGCTGGAATACGAACATGTGGAAAATTAACTGAGCTTGAGAAGGGCACTAAAGCTCTTCCAGTGCATTAATTATCTGGCAAGTGTATTTTAAAACTAGTAAATCACCCATATCACCAGCAGAGATAGAAGAAGGTTTCAGACTAAATTAAGAACTAACGTTTTATATCTGATTCTTCCTTAGACACATGAGAAAGGAGAATAGTTTCTGTAATAATCACTGAAATTCTCATACCTGCCAATTAGTCCTGAAAGACATCATTCTGATTTCTGCGGCTCATCTTCTTTGACACACTACCCATAATGTATGGAAAGTACAAAGCATAGAACGATTTGAATTTTCTCAGCAAATTATACATCTGTTTAATAAAGCAAACCCCTACATTTTAGTGCACTTTCCTGAAAGGATATTCAAACATAATCGAAAAGTTTTAGAACATGTCATGTTTACATGACACAGGATATATGTTTACTGCTAGAAGATAGCACTTAGACGAGCTCTTTCCCTATACCTACTTTCAGTTCTTTTTTTGCTTCATCTTACAGAGAAGTCATTGTAGTAGCTGGGTGACAACACAATTTGCATGCTGAGCACCTGATCCACAAAAATACTGGTGCAGTGATTCTATTACATGTTAAAGTGACAACTCAGAAGAAGAAATAAAAATTAGATGCAAATAATCCACAATAATACTGAAAACAGAGAGAACCAGTCAAATATTTTTTTTGCATAGTAATGTCCTTTTTATTCGAGTTTTCCACAAACTAAAATTCCTCTTCTAGTGACATATTAGGAAGATTTTTATTTATAGAACAGATTTGTTACTTGTCTTCAGCTCTAGAATAACCATTTTCTCTATTTTTCTTTTAGCAAATGGAAAAGTGCCCAGACGCACTCTCAATGAGAAAGTATTAGGTAATAAATGCATTTTCTTTAATAACGTGTGCTGCAGTTGAGCTGGGTGATACTATTCTGCCTTGCCCCGTGGTTTAAATCACAGGAACCTCTGAAGAGAAACCAACAGGGAACAAACCAACCAAACAGCAACACTCCTATCTTACTAACAAAGCTGTCCTTTAGGTCATGATAGAGAAAATGCCAATATCTGGGAATATGGAACCTCCTTGCATGGGTCTGGATGGCCTGGTAGTGCTTCTTCTCCCCTGGCTTGAGGAGAGACTGGCAGAGGTACTAATCATCAGCAAACACTGACCACAGCATGGGCACAGAGATACTCATGAGGGCTGTCAGGGGGGATGTGGTGGCTGGCACCCTTGGGAGAACTGTCACTGTGGGAAAGGACAAGTACTGTCTCTGCTCTTACTTCTGCTGTGCTCCCCTGTGGTGGCACCAGTGGCTGAGGAAGTTTATGGAGATTTCTTGCTCAGGTTTGTGGGCAGGAAGAAAGACAGTTGGTCAACAGACACGTGTTGGGAACATGGAGGATGCAGGGCAGGTGAAGTACCATTTAAGGACTGGTAGAGTTCATTGCATGGCTTTTAAGCATTCTGCAAAAGGTAACTAAGAAAAACAAGCAATAGCTGTGTGAACACCCATTGCTCAGGAGGAAACTGGAGGTGAAGCACAGCCAGCTTGAAAACTAATCCTTGTGCTGAGCTTCAGCAGGGAACCACTACTGGGACTGACTGGCCTCAGATACACAGAAATAAATGCTTTCCTTGTTGGAGTGCATCTGGTGTTTATAATGGAGCCAGGGATGGGAGGAAAAGGATCCTATGATCCCGGACCTGTGGTTTGATCCTGCAAGAGATCAGCATTTCCATGGTGGTGCTCACTTGCCCATGGAATGGGAACTGCCTCTCTAGGAGAACTTTGGGACAGTGCACAGAGGTGGCAGAGTATTCAGCATATGTGTCTGGTGCTGCCCAGTTAAAGGCCATGAGATGTTTGGGTCTGTGCTGGCTGCCAGGGCCAGACTGATTTAAAAAACCCTCTAGTCACTTACTAATGATAGATTTCTCCAAAGATCCATTTTCCTCCTTGTTTGAAACATCTCTCCAATTAGTCCAAGGACTAATTACTTTGTTGAACTGCCTGTTTCTCTGCATTTCTAGAGAGGCAGCCCCTACATTGCCATAAAAGCCAGATGCCTACTTTTTAGGGGCAGATGAGATGCATCTGGCCTTCAGAGTCAGAATGATGCTGAAAGGTCACCTTGTATGATACTGCCACAGCTGTTACAATTGTGAAGTTGGGTGAATTTAAGGGCTTGTTGAATCCCACCATCACTCTTGAAATAACACCTAAAGGATGGGTTCTAGACCTTAAGGTAGGGGGTTTCTAAAAAAAAGCTATTATAAATAGGAAAAAAACATAATTAACCAACTTCTGGGTGTTTCTATTGCTATCACACTGGGTTTTTTACTTATCAGTAAAAAGTATTCAAAGTGCTGAGTAGTTTTTCCCTGTATTAAGTCCATTTCATAGGATATCAGATGCTGGATATGAAAAATACCGACTGAGCAGAGGATGGAGAACAACAGGCATTTCTGTTTCCCAGTGTCTCTGAGGGGGGAAAAGAGATGGATTCATGTCAGACTGAGCGTGAATTAGATGAAATTTTCAGTGAATTGAGGGCTAATAACCACTGCACCCCACAGCCTCCAAAATGCTTTGGGTTGAGTGAAACATTTTGTTTGACGTGGAATGAAAGGTTTTATTTTGGTTTCAAACCAATTCAAATATTCTAAGAAATGAGAGAAATTTGTATACAGAAGTAACTTCAAATGAGAAAATCAAAACCTTTCATTTTCAAAATGTCAAAATGAAGCCTTTCCATTTTTCACTGATTTCTTTTGTCAGAAGCTAACAATTCAGCAAATTTGATACAAATTCATGAAATATTTATGTGATGCTGAGTCTTCACTTTATTCCAACAAATGGTTTACAGTTCAAAGCTATGTCCAGCTTAAGTATTGTATCCTGCTGTCCAGTCGGCCCTTTAATAACACCAGTTTCTTCTCTCTTAGATATTCTCAAACCTGAATATTATCTGTGACAGACACTAATAAAAATGACAAATGCGTATCTTTCTTCATAAAAATATAGAGTTGCTGTTAAAATGAAGAGTAAGATATCTTAACTCCTTGTAAAAAAAAGACTTAAATTACAAAAATGGCTGATATAAATAGTTTAAATGATGAGACACATGACAGAAAAGTTAATCCACTTACTGATAACTGAATATGTTTAAAATCTGCTTCTGAGAGTATTTTTTACAACCTTTTCTGCACTGTTTAACTATGGGTGTCCTTGGATTTGCTTCTGATTTGCTAGAGTTCTTCCATGGTTTCACCAAAGCTGTGAGTTAACCCTGAGCACATAAATTACAAATATATATGCATGAGTTGCTGTCAATTTGCATGATTATTGCAGCCAAGATAGGCCTGGCATAAGGCAAGACAACAAGCTATTGATAAGGCCAGTTGAGGCAGGATGGGATGCAATGGTCTTTCTGGACAGTGTCTTGATTTATGCTGTAAATAATTAGGGGTAGAGTTTTATGTTGGAGCCTTTGTGTGGGAGCTAAATGGGATGACCTAACCTTTGAACTGATCTTTGTACTCTAGTTCGGAGGGACGGCACTGTGTTCAATGTCACAGTGAGTGTGAAAGAGGCCCTAAGGGATGGCAAAAGCAACGCAGGACGCCCTTGCTGCTACCAGTTTTTCACTGGGGATCCTTCTCATGATTATTTTTGCTGATAGGCTTCAACTTTTTTTCGTGAAGCATATGCATAAAATTATTAGGAGAATGTACAGACATTCAGAATTTATAAACAGCAAAGAATATTTTCAGGAGGGGAATAGAAGAGTCACTGTTAGCATTATAGACACTTGTTTTGTTTGTACATGTGTACTCACATCCAGAAAGAGGAAGGATTATTTGTTCATAGCATAGGTGAAGTACTTAATATGTGGCAACTTTAGGTTGTGGTTGGAGGGCAGATTTAATACCTAATAGTATTAAAGAAATAGAATCTACAGAAAGTCCAAGGCAACATTGAAGTAATTGGAACGGCTTTTGTCTTTGCTGAAATGATTACACAAGAAGGGGGTCTGTGCCAAATCCTACGTGTTCTTCATGAGTGTAATCTGACTTGCTTTGGGGGACTGTTTGAATGGGTCCCTTTGTACCCGTCCTCCCGATCATTTCTCTGTAGTGAGGAGTAAACCTCAGCACGAAGCATGTGCTTCTGTGGTTTCTGTTAAATTGCATTGCAGCCGTGGCTTTGTATTTTTGTTTTAAATTCAGGCTGGTTTAATACTCTGGGAATACTGGCTTCACAATATTAAAAATGAGCACAATATAGGAAACAGCTGCGAATCTCAATGCTTATTGTTCTTGGGCTTTACAACAGGTGGCATCGAAATCCAGTCAGATTTCACTCATCCTGTAATTGCAGTGAGATAAAAGCCAGGCAGAGTAGTAACTCCTCACCCCTGATGGACTCGGGGTTGTGTGTGGAGCTATGGGAAGGCGTGGAAAGCAGATCTATGGAGCAAAGCCCTGCTGGACCTGGCACGCTTCTTAGTCCTCCTATGGGCTGATGAGACCTGTCAAATGTGGATGCAAACAACAGCCTTTTGAGTCTCACACCTTGCTACTGAGTGCAAATTGAGTCTTGAGGGTGGCTAAAATAAACTGGTAATAGCTGTATTAAGCAGTCTTTGGGATCCATATTGAGCCTCTGCAAGACAGGCACATAAAAACTCTCCTTGTAATTGGAATTAAAGAAAATGCAGCTACTAGTCTTCAAAGTTTCATTTTGGTGGCTTTCTCTCTCTTCTTCTTTTTCCCCAGGAAATGTAAAGCTATCATCAGCTGGGGTAGCAGGTCATAGGTTTTCATTTTAATGGAGAAGGAGGGTGATAAAGGCATGTTTTATTCACAGTCAGAGAATGTTTTCATGTAGTGTGAATGGGGACTGGAGCTCATTTGGCCTTTCTCTGCAGCCTCTCAGAGCTGTGCTTTACAGAAGAACATGTTAGAATTTATGAAAGTTTCATTACTAGATTTGTCAGGCAACATCTGTCTGTTGCAAAGAAGACAAACCTGTTTAAATTCTGGAGATTAAAAGACATGCTTTCTTACTCTTTGGTGTCAGACCTTTATGTCTGCTGCCTGCCCGAGGCAACAAACCTGAGTCCTGCTTCTGTTGGAATTAGTTGTGGATTTCCTGCTGACATTGGGGAAACAGGGATAAGGTTTTCTGTGTATTGGGATATACTGCCCAATGCAAGTTCCCTGTGCAGAGCTCTCCACCACAGGAGTGCAGAACCCTAATTTTTGGCCTTTCTTGCCTTTTTTTTCCCGTTACCAGAGAGATGCCAGTTGCTACCATACTGTAAAAACTGCAGCAAACTGAGGTACCAGCCCTGTACAGGCGTACCATACTTCCCTGGTTTCAGGGACACTTCACTAACTGACCCCATCATATCAATTCTCAGGTATCAGTATGACAAGAAAACTTGTGATGGCACTCAAAAGGGCTGGGACAGCAAAGGGGTCCAAGGCTTAGCCCCAGTGCTGAAACCTCGGCTCTCAGAAACTGATAGCAAACTGTGCCCAACTGTCACCGGGGTCATCAGGATGCCCCAGAGTGCTGGAGAAGCCCCAGTGGCTGATGAAATAGCTTCTGAAGGTTGCCACAGAAAAAGAAAAACTCACAATTTTTTACCTCCCTTAGAAAATGATGTGTGTCAAAAATGTGATAAAATCTTGCCTTTGCTCAGCAGCTGACATTTTGCAGTGAGGTCTTTAATTCTCTTGGGAGTGAAGATATAAGTTTGTAGGAGGGTTGAGGTGAGATCTGCCTCTAAGTGAGGACTCTGACAGAGTGCCGTGGTGACTTGAGCTCTGGAAAAAATTAGGAGGTTGTGCTCAACATAGGGGATATGAACACAGCTCCCAGTTTTTTGGCTCTCGCTGTGTCCCTTCTAGAATTGATGCTGCATAAGGGGGACAAAATAGGAAGACAGGACACACCAAAAGACTGGTTACAGGACAGAGGCACACATTTACCCCAGTTTCCCATGTCTAGTTCCAGAGGTTTGAAAATCTCTGTCACGCTCTCCATCTACTTACATCGCTCATCTTTGTGAAATGTGTAGTGTTGGTTTCACAAAGCATTTGGGGGGCTCCCATTAGACACTTTCTATAGATGTGCAGTATTAGGTCCATATAAGATTTCTACACCATTTGGAAGATGGCATTTGGCCTGAACATGTTGCATATAGCCTCTGCTGAGGCTTTGCAGGGATGCTGTCCACAGTAGTCATGCTCTGGAGCCAGAGCCCGTGGGCAAAACTGAGTCTGAAGATGCCTGCATGTCAGCAATTCCTGTTTAGTCCCTTCTTACATGAACACTGGATCTGTGCACTTGATCCATGAGCTAAATTTGCATGTGAAAATCAGGAAAACTCTAGGAGTGTGAGACACAAATGAAAGCAAGCTTAGGTAAAAACATGTGGGTTGTTTGTGGCTAGACTACTGGGGAAGCCTGTGGGCTGTCCACGCTTATGTTGTCAGGCTTAAAATCACATTAGTTAAAACAAGTTAGCTAATACATTTGCAGATGGAAATTCTTGTCCTATTCTGATGTGGCTAGAGGAAAGAGTTTCATGTTTGTGGTAGTGAATAATGCCTTGCCTTTATTTGCTCATGCTACTTATTCTTAGAATAAGAATGAGCATCTGATAGTGGGGTTATCACATCCCTGGGAGGTACTGGCACTCATAACAGACCTCCCCATCATGATAATCCAGATGAAAACCAGTGCTACAAAACAAAACTGGAAGGAGGAAAAGGATTATGTTTTTAGTCCAGCTAAGGGATGCCATCCAGAGGGAGCTGGACAGGCTTGAGAGGTGGGCTAGTGCAAATTGCATTAAGTTCAACCAAGACAAGTACAGGGTCCTGCACCTGGGATGTGGCAATCCCAAGCACAAATACAGGTTGTGTGGAGAATGGCTGGAGAGCAGTCCTGAGGAGAAGGACTTGGGAGTGATGGTAGATGAGAATCTTGACATGAGCCAGCAGTGCGCAGCCCAGAAAGTCAACCTCATTCCAGGCTGCATCAAAAGAAGCATGGCCAGCAGGTTGCGGGAGGTGATTCTACCCCTCTACTCTGCACTCGTGAGACCCCACCTGGAGTATTGTGTCCAACTCTGGAGTCCTCAACAGAGAAAGGACATAGAAATGTTGGAACGGGTCCAGCGGAGGACCACAAAGATGATCAGAGGGATGGAGCACCTCTCCTATGAAGACCAGCTGAGGGAGCTGGGGTTGGTCAGCCAGGACAAGAGAAGGCTCCAGGGAAACCTTATAGCAGCCTTCTAGTATCTGAAGGGAGCCTACAGGAGAGCTGGAGAGGGACTCTGTCAGGAAGCATAGTGACAGGACAAGGGGTAATGGCTTTAAATTAGAAGAGGAGAGATTTACATTACCAGAAAGGAATTCTTTCCTGTGAGGGTGATGAGGCACTGGAACAGGTTGTCCAGGAAAGCTGTGGATACCCCATCCCTGGGAGTGTTTAAGGCCAGGCTGGATGGGGCTTTGAACAATGTGGTCTAGTGGGAAGTGTCCCTGCCCATGGCAGGGGGGTTTGAACTTGATGATTTTTGTGGTCCTTTCCAACTCTAACCATTCTATGATTCTATGATTCTAAATCCTTGAATGTTCTGATTGCACAAAAGAGACTGGACTGGAAAAAGGAAAGAGGGTCCATCAGGAAGACAAGGACTATCTCCTTTGGTAGCAGCACAGGTGCTGGATGGGCTTTCAACAGACATGAAACTGCCCAGGTACACTCAGTCTGCTCAGTTGGCACGAGCCTCATGATCTGGTCCCCTGCTCAGGCCAGGTGGCTGTCCCCAGGAGAGAGCTGGCATGCAAAAGGATGGCTGCATTCTCTGCAGCTGCAAATTTTTCTTGTGGTTTTTGAGATGGCTGTTTCCAAGTCAAATCACTTGGGTGATTGGCATGACTCAGCAGCACTGCACAACCTGGAGGAGAAGCAGACAGTGGTGTGAGGAGGGGCAGTGGTGGCTGGGGGTCAGCAAAGGGGAGTTCTGCATCCAAGCGCTGCCCCAAAGGCAGAGTGATCTTCAGTGGCACCTATCCTTGTTTTGTCTCACTTCATAATAAACAGCAGAGGCATTAGAGGAGTTATGTTGTCTAAGAGGAGAAAAAAATAGGTTTTTCCAATCAATTAAGCAAAGCATGTGTTAAACAACCTGTCAAGGGTATTGTATTGCCTTTTTTAGCCTTCCTTTTTTTAAATGAGTTGATATAACTCTGGCACAAGAGGAAGAAATGGCCTAGCAATATAAAGCCAAAGAAAAAAAAAAAAAAAGTATTGGGAAGCTGAAAGCCAACAAGCACATATAAGAACTCTCACCAGTTTTAATTACCTCTGTGCAATACTGATGAGAAATTTAACAGAATGTATTTGATGAAGCTTTTGAATTTTACCAAATTGCATCTAATCCTTAATGCACTGACTCTTCAGACACAGAGGCCCCGTTTTCTCCAGGCCGATTTACACAGACAGTCTTTTATATCAGTATCTTCATGCACTACACAGAAAATTGTACTTCCCAAAGAGTTGTGAGATCTTTTCTTGCTATCATTTCATTTATCCCCTTGCTTGCTTGCTTTTTGTGCTCAGTGAGGTACTTGATATGTTTTTTCTTTCTCTTTTTTAGCCTCCCCAACCATTCCATTTGTCTGTTGGTAGCAAATAATTCTTATTTTCAGGTTCTTTGAATATAAATCTGACATTTGCACAGTCTATGTATGGGGAAACCGCTACTGCTTCAGGAGGCTAAGATGGTGTTAAAAGACAGGTACTAGAAATAAAAACACATTTCATAGCTACTCATGCATAAACATTCATACCTATACCTGTGCCTGCACAAAGTCACCATTTGGGCCAACTGCTTCCAGGTTGATGTCTGCAAGGAGCAAAACTGGCTTGTATTGAGCAAGACTCTGGTTATACATGTCTCCTCGGGGTCTGTGCTCTCTCCAGCCAGATTACTGGGATTATTGGGATTTAGCATACGACTCAGAGAAGCTCAAGCTTTGCTGTAGCCAGAAAGACCGGACAGGGGCCATGGCAGTGTTGGGCGCTGCACTGCTGGTGGTGGGGCTCCTTGGCTGGCAATACACAATTAGTTATACTGAAAACCAACTCTTCTGTTATATTGAAATATAAATTAAACCCCGCTACCCCTGAAGGTACCATCTGAACTGCAGGTGTAGATTGTACAGAGGGTGTGGAAGAGGCTGTGGTGACTGCTTCTCCTTTTGCATGAGGCAGGACCAGAAAACCTCCTTGTAAACCATTGATGATTTAATTTTTTTGTTATTTGTTAAAAATAGTTCACAGCATCTCCATAGCTCAGGGCAGTTGTGTGCCCATCTGTTCTGCCTGCTGTAAGTTGTTAGTTCTGGATTTGGCACTGTAGAAGAACACTGGCATGCGACAAAGAGGAAGCAGGACCTGCTTTGATTGACAGAATATTTTCTCAGTGGGAAAGTGCAGTGAACTCAGGCATAAAAAGGGATAATCCATAAGATATTTATCACCAGGGATCTAAATTATATTAGGAAGTATATGAACAAAGATCTGTTTTCTCTCTAGATGCCATGGGGTCTACACATTCTAATGCTATCCTTAAAGATAGATTGTTGCTAAAGAAATGAAGAAGAGAAGAAGTCTTTGTTGATAAATACCCTGGGAATCCACTATAATGCTTTTCTGAGCCTTTGCGTGTGTTCCCAGAAGCATCACGTGTAATGTTACCATTATATGTAGTTGTGAAAATGTGGAATTTAATCACAGTTTGTACAAGATAATATTTTTAGACTGTTGTAACTATGCCCATGAACCTGTATGTGCTGGAAGATGCACAGTCCTTACTCAGGAGGAATTTTTAAATGTTTTTTCTTCTTATCCTTAGCTAGGGAAAAAATTTAAGTGGTGGTGAGGGAAGCCTTTGGGATGAAAAAGTAGATGGTCCAAAGCTATGAGGAAGTTTAGTGGCTTAGTGTTTTAGCAGGCTTCTGGAAGTTGTAATGCCTGCATGTGGAAAATCAGATGGTGGTATTGTAAAAGTGACCAGTACTTCTGCATGTAAAGCTTGGGAGATGGCATTTTTGCCTCCAAACTGTATCTTTGAACACATTGATGAACTTACTGTGGACTTGCCAAGGGCATAAAGAATATTATTCTAACTGGCAAATGGCAGTGTTATTGTTTGTGGGTCATGGAAAGCTTACTGGCTTGCTCTTAAATTGCACCACAACAAAATAACTTCCATAGGGCTGCAGGGGATTTTCTGAATCATCACAAAAAGTGGAAATATGTAAACGAAAAATATCACGTCCATTTAATATCATTGAGAGGTCATACCCAGGGAGTGCACTCTGAGCCGACACAGATGGCACATGACTCTCCTCCTGTCTTTGCAGATTGAGAAAAGAAGCTCTTTCAAACACCCATTGTCTCTCCTCACCATCCCCCCCCCCCCGCCCCGCCCTCCAGTGTTAATTTCTGCTGGAGTGTTTTATTGCCATCACTGTGAATTCACTGGGAGCTCAGCACTACCAGTCCTGCTTAAAACAGAATGAAAAATAGCTTGTGAGGGGTTTGGAGAGAGGAGACAATCAGCCTCTGTCCTACGTGATAAGCAAAAGGCACTCAGCAGGGAGGATAAAGAGAAAGTGATGATGGCCAGCCTTGTCCTGGTCTTGTAATTTTTTTGTGGTCATCTGTTTCTGGTCACCCTTTGGGAGTTTTTGAACTGGACTCTGAGATTTTACGTAGTGTTTTAGTTGACTGGCAGTCCTTTATTTGATTCTCCTGGGCTCAGTCTTTCTCACACTGGATGCTCATTGTCTGCTTTTTATCATATATCTGTCTGCTTGTTCATATTGTCCAGTTTGACAGCTTTCCCTGTGGGAGGATGGTACTGAACTTGGTTTTCCTTCTTCTGCACATCACCTTTCTTCTGGATCACTTCTTGTTCAAGATCTCCTGGTGCTCAGGAACTATCTCAACATACTCATAGGCAGGGCACAGGGTTTTGCCTCACCAGTGGCATGGAGGGCTATCACCGAGAGTGACACAGCCCTCCAGCTGGGCCTTTTGCCACGTCAACCCCACTTTTGGGTTGCAGCTTCATGACAGAGCTGAGCCAGTGTACTCACCTGGAAAACTCACAGGAAGCAAAGCAAATAGTTTTCCACTGGGCTGGGGGCTTGAATCGGTTCTGCACTAAGATGGAGGGAGTGAGGGTTAATGAAGAGGTAGAGCACAGGAGGAGGAAGGGGACTGTGCCTGATTGCATCAGTAAGACCTTAGGTCACTTCATCTGCACCCAGTCAGAATGGTGGGTGCTGGCATTGCCTTTTCCTTGGGGGTTTGTAGGTCTGCCGTCTGCCCATGCAGCTTCTCTTGGTGCAGTATCTGTTTTCCCCAGGGAGTTTTGAACTTAAGCAGCTCTGTAGTGATTTGCTCTTCACCTTGGTCAGTTCATAAATTCATTGGTCTGTAATCAGTGAGCTGTAAAAACTGAATGTCCTTGTTCGTTATTTTCACTTGATCAACAAATCTGGGTATCATTCACTATAGCCATATTGATACACATGGATGGACTTATGCTTCGACTGACACCTTTCAGATGCCTTCTGAGCATGATTTATTGCTCACCCTTTCTCTTAGTTTTGTCAGTGCCAAGCAGCAGGTACTTCATAGGTACATTAGAATCATAAAATCATAAAATCATTCAGGTTGGAAGAGACCCTTGGAATGATTGAGACCAACCATCAACCCTACTCTACAAAGTTCTCCTCTGCACCATATCCCTCAACACTACATCTAATCAGCTAATAAACACATTCAGGGATAGTGACTCCACCACCTCCCTGAGCAACCCATTCCAGTGCTTGAACACTCTTTCTGTGAAGAATTCTTTCCTAATGTCCAGCCTAAACCTACCTCGCTGCAGCTTGCAGTCATTCCCTCTTGTTCTATCAATAATTACCTGTGAAAAGAGACCAGCACCAACCTCTCTTTGAAGAAGAAGAGGTCTCCTTTCAACCTCTTCTTCTTCAAACTAAACAGTCCCAGCTCCCTCAATTGTTCCTCGAGGATGAGGGAAACCTGGAGAACATGCAGCCAGGAGCACTAATTACCTGTAAGCGAAAGGGTGGTGATGAGGTGGGATTCACTGTGTTGTAACGGGAGAGGGGAAGACCCAAAGCACATGGATGCAGCCAGGCGTGAGGGCTGTTGCTAACCCTATTGTAGTGCTGCTGCTGCTCAGCCCATCCAATGAGCAAGTTTCTGTTCCTGAAGCTGGTAGTTTGTCACCTTACATAAACTTAAAAACAAATGAACTATTTGAACAGGAATTGGAGCATTTGTCTGAACAACTTTATAGAAAAGATTGTGGATTTTTTTTCTTTATGAGAGGCAGATTTGATGCTTCATTTGTTGATCTTGGCCCTTAGATACAGGCGAAGGTGAACACTTTTCTGAAGCTACCTAGGTGTGCAGTGGATATACACTCATTACAGATACAGTCATGATAGGACTTTAAAATGTTTTCCTTGACACATGCATTACTCAGATGACTGGGCCTGCATGAATTGGCAGAATATTAACTGGGGAAAAATTTTGTCTGTTTAGTTAGGAAAGGGTTAAACAGATTTGTAGTTTTGATGAAACATACTACATGATGGAAGACCTGAGAGTATTTTTCTGTCTCTGTAAGGGCAATCCAGAGTTCACACCAGCTTAATTTATGAAAAAGGAGTCTTGTAACATTAAAAAATGTATTTATGGCTTCCTAATTACTGAAAGACTGCCATTCAGGCAACCAAGGTGCAAGTGAAAGGATGTCTGGGTGTAAGTCTTCTCTTGGCCTCAAAGGATTTTTCTTGGAAGTAGAAAACATTTGAGTGAGGTATGTGGGATGGAGAATAAGAAACCTGGGGTGGTAAGGGCATATTTGCATGTAGGAAAAGACAAGGCACTTGCTGCATTAGAGACCTGCTGTGGAGTAATAATCTCTAATCATTTGTGGATTAGTGAGCAGAGACAGAGGGGAAAAGCAGTAGCTCTTCTCCAGCATCCAGAGGTGGTTGTTTCATGGTGTCTCTTTCCTGGCTTCTCAGATGTCATTCTGCCATCCAAGGTGTCTCAATTGCTTAGTGAGATTTCCTCAAGAGCCTCCTCAGCTTTCAGAAGCTGTTCCTGCCAGGCAGAGCAAACAGCCCACTCAAAGGCAGGATTTCCCGCCCTCACAGCAGCTTACATTGGTGGTAGTCCTGGTTTTGGGCGATTGTGTTTTTATAAAGGTCCATGAATTAATTTCAGGGAGTGGAAATATCCATATTCATAAATAAAGCACTGGCCTGAATTTGTGCCCAAGTTTAATCAGAACCAAACCTATATTTTTAAAATGAAATGCCTTTTCAGCAGAGGAGGAAATACCAGAATGTCCCAGTATTCACTTATGACATTCTAGCTCAGCTTTGTATACTGAAAAAATTCAAAGTGTTTGACATAGGCTTAAATAAACATTTACCCTTTTGGTGCTCCATCCAAGTAGAGCCCAAGGCAGTACTTGAGACTTACCCATTCATAACTGTGAGAAGAATGTGGGACCTTCCCTTAGAGTCATTCCAGCTTGCAGCTTGATCGGCTGGGATTTGTAGTGCTGGGAAGGAAAAAAAAAGGGGGGGAGGAGGGGGGCATTTTTTTCCAGCTTGCTTTCAGTCTTTCCCTTTGAAATCCATTTTTGCTATTTTGACTTTTTCTTTTCCCCTTCCCACCCACCCCCACCCATTGGTTTGGTATGGTTTGGTTTGGTTTTTTAGGTTTTTTAAGTTTAGTAACATGAAAACCAAATTAAAGCCTCAGCTAGTCATGGGCTTGTGCGCAAACTTCTCTGTCACAGCCCAAAGTGCAGCTTGGTCCCGCCGATTCCAAATTCCTGAAGTATGAGGAGTTCAGCTTGAGCTACGTGCGTGTGTCTGCGCAAGTCGTATGTTGCCAAGAGGAAGGGAAATTTCCCTCAGCGCCCTAATAGCTGAGTTTCTCAGGCTCAACCTCTGTAATTTATAAATCAGAAATCTTGGAGAGCTGGAGGAGCAGAGAGTGCTAGGCGTACAGCGTGCTCCGGAGAAAACAGCATTGCTTTATCGTGAGCTTTTGCTGAGCTGTTAGAGAACAAAGCTGAGGAAAGAGGCTTGTTTATGGTTGCACAGAGAAACAGAGTTATCAAGGTATTACCTACACAGGAAGATATTTGTGGATATTTGGGTTTCCTCACAACATTTGCTGATGTTTTCAGACTTTAATACGGTTGTGATTCATTTCTGGAAACAGATCCTCCGTGTTTCTCACAGTTCTGATAATTTCTTTATCTAGTATTTCAAGTCGGCATATTTCCCCCATTTATTTTCAGGGTACTTTTTACCTTCATAAAATACTTAGTGGCATGCATACTTCTGTGGGGAGTGCTTCACCTATTTTTATTCTGAAAGGATCAGATCCCTATTTCTTGCAGATTTTTGAAGGCCCTTACTTGTACTAAGAAGTTTGAAAACATGAAGGACTGAAGTCAACTTCATTAACAGACATAAATGTGAGCATGATCTGTCCATGAACCTAAGAACAGAGAATGGTTTGAGAAAATGAGCTGTTGGTGTTCCATATGTAAAATATTGTAAACATAAAACAATGTGCTAGCATCTTTAAAGTGAGCAACTAAAATCCAGTTCAGTTCACATAGCTCCTATAATACACAAATAAATTGCCTGTGTATCAGTATTAGAAGCAGAGCAGAAAAATGCTTTATCTTTGTTTTAAAAAATTACGGAGACCTTTAACACAAGAGCATTGGCAGATAAAACCCTGAAACTTAAGCAATGAGAAATGAAATTAAGCTTTAAGTAGTGTTGTTTTCAGAAATCAGATAGTATTTAGAATCCTTCAGAACAAACGAAATACACTTTTGTATTGAAAAGGGAGGTGCAAAGGCTTTATATTTAGTTTTACTGACATAGTGAACTAGATGAGTTAAATTTTCAGCCTCGTGAAGTCAACTGTTTCCAGTATCATCTCATCTCAGTTTTAATTGTGGAAACAGCAGACTAAATTTTTTGTCCTCTGTTCATTGTATTTGCTTCTCAGGCTGTGCTTCACCGCTAAGCCTAGGTGCCCCTAGGTTTAGCAAAAGAAGATGCTGTTCCATCTTGGATTATTTTTTTCCTGCAGCATACTGTGGAAAGAGGTGCTTGTCTCAGCTAATAAGTAAATAGCTCCACGAGTGGCCAAACTAATGATGCCTGCTTTCCAGTGGATGCATGTCTCTTGGTTGATTGACTTTTAACTGAATTATGCTGCAGCGGCAATGTGTGTTCAGCCCTTAGTAGGCACCAGAGAATCTACTACTCAGCCAAAGCTTTTCTCCCATGAGAATGCCCTGTTGTTTACTAACACACATTTCCACTGAAATTTTCCTTCTGTCCAAGAACTCAAAAAGACCACTGCTCTCTTTTCCTTCCCCTTTCTGGCTCCCCTTGCTAGTGTGGATTCACCACCTTCTTCTCCACATGACAGTTGTGATCCCTTTGAGCTTTCTACTCTGCTGCACTGGGTTTGGCTGAAAGTGCCCAGCAGGCTAAAAGTCCCTAGGGCAGCTAGGAAGGCAGGCATGATGTAGGATCACATAATTCTTAGTAAACTAGGCTGAAAAACTGAGTAAAAGCAGAAGTACTGGGAATGGTTCACGTTTGAATTTTTCTTCTGGAAAATGGGTGTTTAAGGGGACTCAAGCACCGTACGCCAATCCAGCAAAGGAGCCCATGACAGCAGGAAGAGGAGCATGTTCATGTCCTCATCCTGCTTGATTCAAGGCAGATGCTCACCCATGCAGCTCTCGCAGGACTGTGTCTTCAGTACCAGCACGGCTGCTCTCAGCCATTGCCCCTGAAGGTGTTTTGTTATGAAATACTAAATATACTCACCAGAGCAGAAAAAGACTAAGTCTTCATGCTGCCTATGGTAGAGCTGGGAAGGGAGCAATGTGGATTCCTGCTCCAGTGAGCGTGTGGTTTATAGAAAGTGGAAGTGTTCCAATAAATAAGGAAATAAATAAATAGCATCCACCCTCTGTGTGCTACACAGCTATCCAGAAGAGATGTGAACTTGGGTCATCTGCTTCTCAAATGAATGTTTCTGCTCTGGAGAGATTTATCTCTCTGGTCTTTTCATTATCCAAGTGATGCCCCAACCCCCTTCTGAACATGGCCTTTTGCTTAAGTATGCCCCAAATAAAATTAAACTACATATTTGACCCGAAATACATGTACTTGCTGGAAATTCTCCACAGCCTCACTTTCAGAGAAGAACATATTTTTATGCACATATATGTGGGCAAGGCAAAAGATATCCAGTCCTTGATTGTGGTGGGTGTTTTTCGTCTTAAAATCCTTTTGGACCAAACTCTTGCACAGGCATTTTATGCCATTTCAGGACACATTTTTTTTCCTGCTGTTTTGAAAAGAAAGAAAATTTTCAATCTTAGCATTAATGGTATTCCAGTTTTATGATGGTGTATGGTTAATACATTGCTGGGCCTGCCATGAATTTCAGAGGTGTTTTGCACAGGGTTGTAGAATACGAAAAATAGGCATTTCCTTCAGAAAAAAATAATAATTTGAATGTAGTGTTGCAGAAAACATGTAGGTACTAGACATGTATGTTGTCAAGTGCGGTCCTACTTTTTTTGTGACAGTTGCTAACAGTTCAGTTGATTTTCAGTTAGCTTGTTTGAACCACTGATGAAAAAAAGGGGCTTTTTCAAAGTGTGCGTTGCTCTGTCGGAACTGCTCCAGACCTATAAACTGGAATAGTACCTTTGAGATCAGCAAGATGCTTTGGATTTGCAATCAGGTAATGGAGATAAAAGTCTGGCCCAAAGATTCAGTCAGTCCCCTAGGATTTCCAAACCAGATAGTAACCACCCACTGAACTACTTTAGGAAGTGGGAAGCCATTGAACGCAGTTAAGGTTCTGAACTAAGGAATGCAGGAGCACTGTATCTCTTCTTTTACGGCTCCTTTGCCTTTTTTGGTCTGCAGTTATTTCACTTACTGTTTTTACATGCTTGGGTATTAGTGAATGAAACTGTGAGGGCAATTGTTTAAACCTTGGTTTACTGACCAAAGGCTGTAGGACAAAATTGCACTTTAAATTCAGAATATTTTTAGACTGTCATGATGAAATTGCTGTTAGGAAGGCTGCTAGCTCTTTTAAGTGTAGATTTTAAATAAAGCATTTTAAATGACCAGCACCTCATAATTTCTCCCTCTAGTGTATAATTTAAATAATAAAAAGGAATTAAATTCTTCTGAGGTTATAGACAGACAAGGACTTGAAATACTGCCTGGAGATAGGTTGGGATCTCTTATTAATGGGACTAATTTTTAATGCAGGGAATCGCCACGTTCAAACAGACACCCTTTCACTTTAATATTCCCTGTTGTTCTTCAGTCTCTGAGTGACAACATCCTAAAAGAGCAGTGTGTGGCAGACAATTAAAAAGGACAAATATCCTAGACAGCATCCTGAATTACCTTCTGAGCAGCGCTGGTAGTTGCTTGAGCCCTCTCTGGGGCCGCAAAGATGATTCAGTAAGTTTCTAATTGAAACAAATATGTGAGAAAGAAAAATATGCTTTGTTGATTATCTGTACCCAGAGCTATATGCAAAACCTGGTTTCCTTTGGGTTTTTCCTCTATGTAAGCACTCAGCTGATGGTGACTTAGCAGAGGCATTTCCTCGTGCTGTTAGGAAGTAGCAGGCACAGGCAGGCAGGCAGGCAGAGCCAGCGGCTGGCAGCAAAGAGGACACATTAAGGCACATTCATCTAACGTGTTTCATTATCTCGATCGCATTTTGAATGGCCATTATGAAGTAATTCTGCATGGTCTGTGCATCACATGTAACAAAGAACGGTCACTGGTGGCATCCATTAAGCGGCAACTAAATTTCTTCCTTTGTGAAAGCAGTTAAAAACACTTTTTAGTACAACTTTTCCCCTAAAAACATGGAAGACAGCTGAAGGGGCGAGGAAGAGAAGATCTGTACAAGAAGGGACTGTGCTGCATTCACCCATTGCATGCATGGTTTTCTCTCAGGTTTTCCTTTCTCAAAACATAATAATCGGCTTTTGCAGTGACACCACGACTTTCAGTGGGATCACTCCTGGAGCAAAGTGCTATGGTGAACAACACCCAGTAGTTGAAAACAGGAATTTAGAGATTCCAGCATGAAACTTTGTCAGGTCCGTTATGTCCATACTCCATCCTGTTTTCCTACTGTAGGACAGTAGCCATCAGGAAGCTGACTTGTTTTTTATGTGGGGGCATATTGGCCTATTTTGACTACTGGAAAATCTACCCTTGAAAGCAAAACCCACAGGAGGTGAAAATAAACATTTTTCAGATGGTGCAACCCCTGTGCCTCAATCACTGCTGGCTTCTGAAGGCTGATGTGGGCTCCAATGCCCCACTCTCTGCCTAATGTAGCTATTTGGATTATTAGGTCCACAAGATGCTACTTGTGTCATGTGAAAGTGCGATAAACTTGTTTGGGGATTAACTCAAAGTCAACCTTGATATTGCTGCTTGTGTCTTTGCATTGTACCTTTATAACAGTCCCATGTGCTGAGATTTCCTAAGTGGCAGCTGTCAGGGCAGGGGAATGCAGTAAATGGCTCTCTCATACTAGCACTGACCCAGCTGGCATGTTCAGGTGGCACAGCATGACCTGGGAGGGATGTTTCACCTGCAGACGGTGAAACCGTGCATATTTGGATGGTGCCATATTGAGGCTTTATAGGCTTTTACCTCGACTTTGATGGGAAAATGCTTTAACAGGCAGACATAACAGTAATTTTAGCTAGGCACTTAAAAAGGCACGTGTACCCTGAAGCCTTTTGCAAATATTTGAGACACCTTGGATATAATTTCAAAATTCCCCCATCAGAAGTGGCACTCAAGATAACTGAAGTGCTGGAGTGACCTTTGCAATAACTCAACAAACGAGACAAATAGAACGCTAAAAGTCCTGTCTTGCCAGCAACTTACCACTCTCTCCACAAATAAGCTATTCATAAAACGCTACAGAAAGGGTAAATTGTGTCACACATATTTCATTTCCTTTGTCTTCAGTATATCTTACCAGACGCCCTGTAGCTTCAAATAGATGCATTTTTTTTTCAGATTAAGCACTTCCTAAAAGTAATGGTCCTTGATAGCAAAACTGGAGAATGATTTGCTGCTTGATTAGAGACCAAGTCCATGAAAATAACCCTTTTGATTGATGTACTGTATTACAGTGAGTGATACTTCCCTGCCTGGTCTTTGCATGACTTGATTTGGCAAATAGCACTGTCTGTGGATGGACTGTGACAGTCCAATGAATGGCACATCCAGTAGAATAAATCATAGCCCAAAAGTATGAGTTCAGCTAAAACGCCTACTTGACTAGCTCTGGTGTTTTTTCTCTTTCTTGCATTTTCTTTACTTTAATTATCTTGCCTTCAAACTCCTTTTATTTTATAATGAGTTATAAGTAGGAAACATTGATGTAGTTGTTCTTGGGTTATATAAGTCTTTGCTTTCAGCCTTGGGAGATTTCTGGTTTCTTCCAGGCTTTCAGTACATTGCCGTTCATCGGTGGCATTCAAATTAAATGGAGCATTTGGCCCGTGAGAATTCAAAATATGGGCAATTTAAGTAAATCACTTTATTAAACCCTGACTCACTTTGAACGTAAGATGTGTGCACTTCAAAGGGTCAGGCTGGTTGTACATCTAGTAGTTCAGCAACCTACGCAATATTCTTAAAGCTGCCAAAGTCAGCTGGAAATATTGTGAGATCAAGCTTTCTTTTATGCAATTTCCATAATTCTCCTTTTTTTCCTCGCAGGAAGCTAAAACAATGTATGCACTGGGGGAAAGAGGAAGGAAATCTTTCTTACAATATTTCTGAAACTTGGCATGAGTTCAGATCTACCTTGAATCTAGAAGTGGCTGAAGGAGCCTTTATTTTTCCTAACTCTTGAAGCATCCTTATTTAGACCTTTTAGGTTTCTGGCTCTCAATAAATTCTAGGGAACGTGCCAAAAGCCAGGGCTGCAGGACTTGCAAACATCAGTCCAAGCCAAAGTTCTCGGCATCTCTAGGCTTCTTCCAGCAGAGCCAGGACTCAGCAGTGGCCAGTTGTAAGATGCTGATTGAAACAGATAAGTCTCTGTTAAAAAAATGGGAAAAAAGAAACAAACCAGCCACCTCTGCTTCAGCTAGTAAATTCTGAGACGGAACATTTTCTTTTTGGAGGATGAGAAGGATTTCATCTTTTGTGGCCTGAAGCAATCTGACACAAATCCGTTCCCTGTTTCCCATACACCACATGCACTTTCTTCCCTCTCCACTCCTACCAAACAGCTTTGTTCAGCTCCATTAAACAATTCTGTATAAATTGCTGTATTCACTTCATTCTCATTTATCTCAGCTGGACTTTTTAATCAGACCATATTTTTGGAAGGACATAGGGCATCTCAAAAGCACTGGTCACCTGGATTGAATGATTCCTTGGCCACTGTCTGGTGAGCAGGATTGTGAATTAATTTTCATGCTGTCGGCACACAATGTGTTTGATAACCTAACCTGTGACAATTTCAGAAGTCTAATAAATGGTGTTTCAGTTTTATTTACTGATATTTCACTCAAATATGAATGGAATCTGACCATGGAAATATTAAATTAGCTCTATCATGCCCTTCTCTGTCAGAAGGAGCTGAATTATGAACAATAAATAAGTGCTGAATGAAAGACTCTCAGAGCACTTTGCACTATGTCTGGGTTATTAGAAATGAAGCAATTCCACTTCATCTGTCCTGTCCAGGTTCTCCAGGTTTCTGAGACCCTATTAAGGGAAAATTGGTCTTCAGCGTGTTGGGATGAATGACGCACAAAACAGGATGTTTTTGAAAAACAGTTGCTGAATTTTGAAAGCTCAAGAGCCCTCTTTTAGTGCCTTGGGACACAGTAGGCAGATAAATATACGTTATATAAAAGACATAGATAAAACTAAGATACAGTCTTTCAAAACTGGAAGATGTGGGATCTAAATGAAGTGGAACAGCCTTGTTACAGGAGGAACTGGACAAGAGGAGGAAGAGCAAATAAAAATCCCTGCTTTGAGCAGACTGGAGTTAGTAAGAGAATGCAATGCTCTCAGACAGCTGAAGGACAAACAAGGAAGAGGGCTGTGTGTTTGTTCATTCAGGGTCTTGGGAAAGAGAGACTACTTTGCAGGGGGGGATGGGGTGGTACTTGGGAGAGGGGTATGGAGTTTGGATTGAGCAGACAGCACTTCTGTTTCCTAGGTAGGAGATGCTGCAGAAGTAGCTGTGCTTCCCACCTTGCAATAGCTCTGCCTCCCACTGCAGAATGAATCAGCTCGGCTTGGGCCTTCCCCTGAAATGGACAAATCACCATGAGTGTCCAAAAAGACTCAGGTTCTTTATCTCCATTTGTCAGAGGTGGTCAAATGAGTGCTTGTTTGATCTACTCTTGTATGGCTCCACACCATGCACTGGCAGAGGCAAAGCCTTTCTCTTCTGAAGTGTCTCAGTGAACTCTGGGAGCATGTGGTTGAGTTGGCTGAGCCTTGCTTTTTTCAGGATGAAAGTTAGTTCCTTCCAGCTTCTTGCAATGCCAGGGGATGCTAAACCCAGGAATGGGAAAGTTGATTTGCATTTTTAAAAAACCCTTTGGTTTTCTTATTGATTTTTTTTTTATCCCCCAAATATATGCATGTAACATCTGAGACTACAAAGTAGAAGCAATGGGTACATAGCCTTTGTCTATTCCTTTTCAAAAGCCTGAGTTACTTAATTCTTCTAAGAATAAAAATAGAAGTGGTAAATTTTGCACCAGCTGACAGAGATATTTTTTTTTCTGTCCAAGTCAAGTTAAGTCAAGAACATAAATGTTAATTGCATTTGTGTATATTTCCACACTATGACATTAAGTGAGGGTGGAATAAGAAGGACTTCTCCGGCATAAAGAGAATTTTTGAGCCCATGATTAACATAAATCAGGAATTCAAATCTGGGTGGCTCCCAAGTGAACCAATTAAAACATCGCAGAGCGCTGGCTCGCTCTGTCTTTCAGAAGTTGGAGGGAGGCTCTTCTGATTTCCAAGTGGAAATGCAAAAAAGCCAATGTGGTTGTATGTATTAAGGTACAGCTTTTAGGAGCAGACTGAGCAAGAGAGATTAGCTTTTTTGGCCAGCCAATAAGCTAATTCTTATCATCCTTACCCTGAGCTGCACCTCATTCACTCATAAAAGTTCTCTTCAAATGCATTGTCCTATTTCCATGAATGAGGACAGCCAAGTCAACCCTGCTGTGATTAGCGGGTTTCCAGCTCTTCCTCTTTGCAGGGGGTGTCTAGCAGTCGGAAAAACTATTTATTGTTTTGATCTTGCCCACCTCTTTCTAGCTTATGCGATATGGTTCAAAACTTGTGTTGGAAATTCATCTCATACAAACCACTGTTTTTCTAGGCCAAACAATTCAGCAGAAAAATTAAGCAGAGTCTACTCTCAAATAATTATTTTAAATTCAGCTGTGATGGAAGTAGATCAGTGCAAAAGTCATCACCTTAAGGAGATTTTTATGAGGTTAAACCTCAAATTGGTTTAAAATATGTAGTCAATGTTTCCCTTATGTTGAGATATCAATTGCAGTGTGAATGAAAATAACATTTAAAAACCCTGAATCAGATTTCAAAATTAGGACAAATATAAGTGCTTGCTGTATCCCAAAATTAATGGTGTCTGGAAGTAAGAAATAACTTTGAAACTGAAACAGAGCCAAGGCTGACTTTGGAGTAGGTTTATTCCACAGCTAGTTATATACCTCCCAGTTACTGAAAAACAAACATGGCATGCTTACCCCCTTCTATGTCATAAGGTAGATTACCACCAGGAGGAACCCAGGAAATATTTCCAAAGCTGGAAGCACTGAATGATGTGGAATTAATTACTCAAGTAAAAAGAAGGCTGGATTGCTTTCAGAATATTAACATAATCTTTCTCAAAACCACAGCAACAACCAAAAAAACCAGGAATGAGGAAAATTTGGATTCTTCATACCATCAGACAGCCAAAACCCTCAAAGCACATTAGCTACTCTGAAGGCATATTTATTCAGCTTTCAGCAAACAATTAGCAGGAATGAGACTTAACAGGGCAAAGATTCTCCAAGTAGGATCTGCCAGAAGAGGCTGGAATTTTATGTTAAACCTGAATAAAAGGAAGTATGCTTGGTTTAGGATGTTATGTGCTTTTGAAGCATTCAGAAGTTCCTATTTCTAGATATCTCAAAGTATTTCAGATTTTGAATCCTAAAACATTTGTTATTCTTTTAATATGACTCATGAAAACAAGTCAGATGGATAAAGAGAAGTTGATCTCCTTTGAGTGTGTTGGTTTTATGCACAAGTGTATTCAGTAGATTAAATTTTGGAGTGGATGTGATAACTCTATACCTTTTTGTTTTAGACTTGTAATGTTATCTTCAGAAAAACATAATGATTTTATTCCCTGGGAAAATGGCTCTTCTTTACTATCACTTTAGGCTGGTACAAACAATGTTTTCAGGAAGAGAACAAGGACTTTATTTTTTCCCCTTGTCTGCTGAGCACTCCTTCATTCAATTATTATTTGTATTTTATCTGCTGCCTTCTCATGCTATGATTTCTCACGACTGCTTGTGGGGTGTGCTGTGCCTGTGGCAGTGCAGGACGAGCAGGACATAGAAGAGGGAGCTGGCTCACTGTCATCCTTGGTGCCATCCTGCCCTTTCAACTCCTGTGTAGTGATGGCAAAGGACATGAGGGATGCGATTCAGCAAGCCAAATGCCCACAGAGAAATAGCAGTTAATATTGATGGCTGCTTTATTCATAAATGCCTTCAGCGCATCAGGTTAAATGTTTAATTTTAGAAGAGTTAGTAGCTTAAGGAATTGCTGGTGAGGTCATTGTTTCATGTAGTTAACTGTTTTTCAGGCAGCCCTATGTAATTTGGTGTTTATAGAGTGGTTATTTCAGTTTCATGATGATGTTCTCCACGTTGTCTGCATACTGACTTCGTATTTTGTTCTTGCTTGCATCCCGTAGCTCTTCTTTTCTGGGCCTGCTGCTGGTCTTGTGTTTAGGAAGAAGTGGAGATCTGCACTATGGCTAGCCCAGTGTTGCCAGCATTGTTAAAAAGAGTCACAGCCTCTCTGTGCTCCATGCAGCATCTTACAAGCCCCGAGCTGGGCATTGGCATTTCCCACCTGGACTTTTTAAAGAGGCCTTTCAAGGGACATTTCCAACCAGCAAGTCACAACATGTGTCCATAGTACTTCCCAGAAGGGGGTTTGACCATATTTATGGATGAGCCTTCGTGCTTTAATGTCTTGTGAGTGATACAAGCAAGCTGCTTTCTTTTCAGACCAAGGATATGTGCCTCTGAAATTGTCAGTTTTATCATCCCAACAGAGCCAGCTGCCTAACAGATATGAGTAATGTGAAGTAGAAATGAGAAGACCAAGGTAAACAAACACAAAGGAGCAGAGAAATGTGTTTCCTATCTGAAAATGTTGAGTGAGCTATGGATAATTCAGGTAGGAAAGGTCTGTCACAAGATTCATAGTCCCTGGGCATATTTCATTCATGTGAACGGTGCTTACACAGCAGATAATTTGAGCTGCTTTTACCTTTGCAGCGTTGCCAGAGAAATATTTTCATCCCTTAAAATGGGTCTTAAACAATAGCCCGATCGTATTGCATGCACAGGGAGCTTTGCTCCAGTGTCTGACGCGTTTCTTGGGTTTCTTCCTTGCATACATATTTGTCATCACAGCAGACGACAGAGCCTGTAATGTAATAGGTACACGGCCCAGTCCAATGTACAGACAGATTTTTTGAAATTGGACATTTTTCCTTTTCACCTTCCTGGTGGTAAAACAGCCGCAGATGAATAGTAAAGCAGGGCTCTTACTTAGTACTTGGAGCAGGAGCCGGATAACATTGCTTCATTCCTTCGGAAAACTCCTTTTGCTTTCAAGAAAACCCAGAGCCAAGCTTGACAATTTTAGGCCATTTGCATAGCACACAGAGGCTGGTGGTGCTCGCCTGAAAAGCACCACTGGTAGAAGGTGTTGATCTGTAAACCACAAACCTTGCCCTCAGTCTTCCCTCTGTGAAGTGATGAAGGCCTGCAAATGCTATATCGAATACTCCTTCCATCCCCCAGAAATTAATAGCAGTTTTTGCTTTCAGCTGTTGTAATATATATGTTTCTAAAAAAAAAAAAAAAAGAAAAAAAGAGCTAGATCAAAGGGTATGTCTAAAATTTAAATTAATGTTTCTTCAAAAACAGATTACAGAAGTGCGCCAGTTATGATTATTTTTTGTCTTGCAACATGCTTTCTTTTGGATCTTTTCTAAACCTCCCTTCCCACATAAGACCTGCCTTCCCCCATCTTCTTTTGCCATTTAATTTAATAAATCGTTGGAGAAAATGTGCCATGTAAATTGAAATATGCAGGAGTGTCATATGTGGTGAAAAGTGATGGGGATTAACCAGTGAGAAGGAAATCTCTTGAGTAAATACTTGCCTCTCTGATTCTGTCCAGTTTTGGTGTGTTTTGAAAAATCAGATTATGCTTTTTCTAAAGAGAATATTTTGGACTGGAAATGAAAATTGTTTGCTTCATGCGATGAGGTTTATTAACAGTTATAAATAGTAAACAGAAATATTTAATCTCCCAGGCAGTTGTAATTTCTTGATTAGAGCAGCAGATAAGTAGCTGGGTTTTTTTAAGTATTCCTGGTAAACAAATAAATTTCTACAATGAATTCATGCACTGTGAGATAATTTGGTTTTTAGCAAAGTATGCCTTCTCTTTTTGAAATAGGAGAGTCACCTGCTGGGGTTTCATGACTAAAGTTTCAAATAGACAAGCTTTATGTACTCACATTCCTGAAGGTTTGAGTTAAAGCCTTCCTGATTAAAATTAATTTAAAAAATATTTTTTTCTTTATTAAACAACAACAATACACATTTGCAACACCGGATGTGATTGAAGGGGAAATTTGCCACTGGATTCTGCTTATCCCTGTTGAAGAGGAATACCTGATGGACGTGCCTGTGCCGAGGCCTCCAGTGGATTTTCCTCTTCACCAGAGCAGGACAGGGAGGCTTCACTGTCCTCTAGGAGCTGAGTCTTTTAGGAAAGTTGAAAACCTGGAAACTCTCAATGGATTTATGAGACTTGGCGCTAGCAGAAGGTGGGGAGCGTTCATGTGAGTAGTAGTTTGCATGATCAATCTCCTCATTTATTAATCTTTTCAGATGTTTCTGAGCGAAACACATATTTTGCAAATCTGTTTCTAAGTGGATAAGGAGGCATGGGGGCTTGGCACGTGGTCAAATCACATCATCTCAGCAAGCTATTGCCTTTCCTTGAGGTTTCAGCTGACACATTAGCCCCAGGGCTGGGTGGGCTGGGGGCAGGTAGGGGCAGGCTCTTCCAGCCCCTGTTTGCTCTTTAGCACCAGAGCATGCTTGCATCCAGCCCTGTGGTCATGCCCTGAGGAGCCAAGAGCAGCAACTTGTTGTAAGCAGTCACTTTGGTAGGTAAAATATCCTTTCCTTCTTAAGATGACAATTCAGAGAAAGGATGTGTGGGTGGCTCAAAAGGAGTTGTGTGTGCATGTTCCCTTTTAAATAAAACCTGTGCTCAATGGTACACATAGGGTTCATAAACGAAAGCTAGCAGTAAAGATTTATGGCCAAATTTTACAAACATTATTAAAAAAAATTATTGCTAGGTATTATATGCACAAAACCCTGAAAAGGAAATCTATTTTTATTAAAGTTTGGAATTTAAAAGAGGGAGATGCTGCCAATAATTTTTTCAAAGTTTAATTTATAAATGAAGTGCTAATGAATAATTCCACAAATGGTGCTTCATATAGTAAAGCATGGAGGCAGATTTTCACTGCTGCTGGTACAAGAATAAATCTGAACAAGTAAATCTGCTGTGTGTGTTGCCAATTTTTATCATTCTTGGATATGGAAATATAATCTTGTGCGATATTTTAAGAATGTAAAAACTCTGCACAAGGGGGCCAGTGCCTCTCTGGCAGTGAAAGACGGTACTGGCACAGACCAGGAGGAGATTGCATTTGAGAGCTTGGTGCTTTCAAATTTCTAGGAGCATCCTTAACAGTACCAGACCCTTAGTACAAGGTGGAGTCTCCCAGGGCATGCAATGGCCTATGGCCTGCTGCTGGAGAACCTCACCAACACCTGGGATTAGCAGGGCATAGGAAAATTGTGCCTATTCCCTTTTCCAAGCCTATGGAAGAGCTGCTGTTTGCACAAGTGTGTGTCCCTCAAGCTTGGCTTCCAGAGGTGTGGGGGCTGCCAGGCCTTGGTGGTAGCAAGTATGGGCAGAGCTGCTAATATCTGCCAGAGGGGAGCCCGCATGGGGGTACTGCGCCTTTCTGACGCACAGAGGGGACAGTGGGTATCTCCTATTAATGGTGATTAGAGCTACACACTGTTTGTTGAGTGAATGGTTTATTGCCATTGGTTAGGTTGTTAGCTTAATGAAATTAGACAAGATCTAATGAAAGAAGACAAGTACGTAATGTGTTTTTAGTAGTTTAACTGCTCTGCTCTGGGATTTTCTGGGACTGCGGCACGGCATGCTCTAATAGCCTGTTCACCATCACATCATCATCCTGTTCCCACAGGTGCCTCACTGGAGACTTGTCATATCATCAGCACTGGTATTTTCCCTTGTACTGAGCTGGCAACGGGTTGTCAGTCCCATTTAACTGGCCGCCCTACACGTACATCATCAAATGATGGCATCCTTTTAATAAACGCTGAACTGTGCAGCTTGTGATTGATTCCTGACAAATCAGTCAGCATCGCCGCGCTATCAAACTTACCCAACTCAGCTGCCTCCCGGGGCTGCTTAGACAGAGAAGGGTTAGCAGCACACTTGACAACTGCCCATCAAGCAGATAATGATGGGAAAAATTCAATGAAAACCTGTGCATCTAATGATGGTAGAAATGCTAGCTGGGTGGGAGAGGCAAGAGCCTGCACCTGACACAGGGGTTAGACAGGTAGTCCAAGAAACAGCAAAGACATCCCACATAACTGAGCACTGGTGGCCACGTTCTGGAGAAGAAGAACAAAAACCTGTTCATCTTCGGTATCTGCGATGCACTTTTCAGAACATCTTCAAAGCTTGGTTTGTTCTGCTGTTTAAAAAAGAAGGAAGGTGAAGCTATAACTGTAGAGGCTGGAAATAATTTGGTAGCCATCAGAAATCTCCAGCAGGTTACTCCGAGTTACTGCATTTTTAGGGAGCACCACTAAGGTTTGGTGTCAAAGGCCCTTCATGTATATGACTAGATGATGGTAGAATTCATAATAAATTAAAGCTAAATGCAGGAGGGGAGTTTTAAGATCATTATGTATTTATTTTTTCAGGAGTGAAAATCATTATTGTGTTGGACCAGTCAAAGAATTACACTTCTTTTGGACTTTTATGAAAAGAGACTGGGAAACTTATAGGTGCTCCATGTGCTCAAAATCCCCTCAGGGAACTGCATTAAAATAGAGACAAGATATTGCAGGAAGGTAGAGCCTTTTCTGCCCTGTCAGGGGGTCAGTACAGCTTAATTAAGCAGAGTTTCTCATTTCTCAAACCACGGAGTATCCAGCTGTCTAATATCCTCCCCTCTGCAGATGTCATATGTGTCATGTACAGAAAATTTATGTCAACATTTGCCATCTCATTGAGTGCCTCCATCCTTTATCTGGGTGATAGGCAATTGTTATTTGCTGCCTCATTTTAACCAGTCATTCCCATTAGCACTAATAACACTAGAGGTGGGGGGAGCTTTCATTTCTCATAAACCTTGTGCTGACCTTCCTCAGTGAGTTTCCCCATCAAGGAAAGACTTTTTGCAGAACATGTCACACTACAGTAAGGGCCTGTGTGAGGAAGGGAGGAAGGGGGGAAAAGATATGAATCATCTTGGAATTCACACTGTACAACATATTTTCTTCTTTTCTTCCTTTTAATATGCAATCTTTTTTTTTTTTTTACTGGTATTTTTGCTGGAATACTTTTTGCAGAACAGAAGACTGGAACTCTTCAAAGCGGCAGTGCCAAGCGTCTCCTCTCCCTCCTATTTCAAAATAAATCATTCTCCTGGTGGTAATGAGTAATACAGACAAATGCAGGCAGTGAAGATTTTGCCAGGGAGAGAGAGATTTGCAGTGCTGTGCTTTGGCTTCTATGCAAAGTTCTATTTAATGACACTGCCACAGAAGGAGTATTATATTATCTGTCCCACTGCTCAAGCCTTCAGTCTCGGCATTGTATAAGCACACTACTTTTTTTGCATTTATAAGCTGCAAGCGATTCCAGAGAAATTCCTGTTTCAGCTACAAAGCTCAACAGACCCCAACTGTGTCATTACCTCACCCTGTTAGGGCAAGTCCTTCTCCTGCAGCTGCAGAGGACCTCTGCCAGCTGCCCTGGGAAGGTCCAGTTGCCCTCCCTGGGACTGTGCACCCATTGCCACTGTGGCACTCATTGCCACTGCAACAGACATGGCACCAGCCCCATGTCACAGACAGCCAGAAGGGTAAGAGGGGGCTGTTGTTCCCTCTTACAGCAAAATTGGGATCACAGAGGTGGCTGCAGGGCTGATGCAGCTCTTCAGCATCTCTGAAAGCCCCAGGGGGGAGAGGAGCCACGTGCTCCTCATGGGGAAGTGACTGGTCCTCATCCCTCAGAGGATACAGAGGGAACCTGGAGCCATTAAGCTGGTACTGCAGATGCAGTGAGGCAACCCCACATGCCCTCCCACAGCTTTGCTGTAATGGCCAGTCCCTACTCAAAGTGGTCTGCTGATCCCTAATGTGTTTTGGGGTTTTTTTCCTGCTAATTTTTTCCTGGGTTTGGAATGAAAGTTAGGAGATTCCTTTTTCTGTTGGGTTAGCTGGGTTTTTTTGACATTCAGAGACAGTATAAACAGGTTTTTGCCTTTGAACTCTGTAGTCTAGCAGAAGTAGTTATTTCAACAAAATGAATTTTACCTTGCTGTCTGAATAAAATGTTTCTGAAGATTTCTGTCTCCTAGGAGTTGCTTGAAAATGCCATCTTTCATTTGGTTAGAATACATTGAATTCATAATTTTCATAATGGTTATGAATAGGCATTAGGCACAGCTGCAGGACGCTTTCTGTGGCACCTTACTGACAGTGCCCAGGAGAAGATGCTGGCCTGGGTGGCCTCTAGACCCTCACCTAGGTAGAGGGATCCCATGCTTGTTGCACCAGTATGCCTTGACTTTGGCCTGAGGGAAGATGAGACCATTTAACTGCATTTCCACTACTTTCTCTCTAGCAAGATAACCAAGCTGCAGAGTCCTTTACTTCCATGATGTAGAAGCATGTCTGTTGGGAGCACAAGGAGAGCACATTGGCCAGGTCCTTCTCTTGGCACAGCCATTCATTCACAAAGACTGGCATAAACCTGGGCTGAATTGCAGCCAAGAGCAGGGATGGAAGCGCCCATATCCCGTTACCAACCTCCTGAGCTGCTTAATCCCTTCAGCTGAAAGCTGACCTGCAACAGATGCTGTTTCAGCAGTTTCCAAGAGTCAGAGATGCCCAGGCACGGCATATTCAACTTATAGGGCCAGTTTCTCAGCTGGTGTGAGTTGCCCCAGCGCTACTGACACCATCAGCATTACACCTGTTCATGCCATAGATTGGATCAGGCCATAATGGTTTTTAATTTGCCACAGCTTGGCATGACACAGAGGCAGATTTTTGAGTCAAGAAGCCCAAATGTAAAATTGTTCTCTACTCTCATTTCCTCTGGGCTGCCTTTTCACCAGCAGCTTAGGCTTGATTTACACTGCTGTCAGTGGATAATGAGGCCTGTCTGCCTGGGGACGTCTCAGGGCATCTTTGCTTACGGAGACAGTTACCACTCTGTTGTTGGTCAAGTATCTATTAACTGGAGGCTGTGACAAGCAATGTGCTTTTCTTGGGGGCGCTTGTCTGAGGCTCTGGCATGGCTGTAGGATGCTTTCTGTGGCACCTTACTGTCAGTGCCTGGGAGAAGATGCTGGCCTGGGTGGCCTCCCAACTGCCCTTGTCTCAGATGCATATTCATATTTCTCCTGTAATTATCTTGTTGGACTTTTTAGCAGGAGGTGAATGCACCTTAATGCTTTAATAAATTAAGGTACCATCCTTAAATTCTGGCAGGAGGAGGGACAGCTTCATGCATGAGAAAAGCCATGTTTATATTAATGGTCTTCCAATTAGCAAAAAGCCATTATAGTTTGGCTTGATTTTTACAGTCCTTCATTTGGGGTTCAGGGCTCATTCTCCCTGCAGGATGCCTGGAAAACGTGGCTTGCTTTGGCATTTCTGCAGCATTTTCTGGCACATCTAGGATTTATGGTTGGTTTGATGAAGTTAAAGCTGGCACAGCTTTTTTGCGGGTGGAGCATTTGAGCAGACAGGTTTATACAACTCCAAAGAACTGCATCAGACTGGAGCAGAACTTGATTTAAAGATAATCTGGGGAAGGTGGAGTGTTATGAGAGAAGAGAGAAAAATACATGTAAGATAAATTCAGGTGCTACATTAGATGCCTTTCTCGCTTTGCTGCTTGTTCACACTCTTGGAGTCTCTGGCATCCCCTAAATAGAAGGCAGGCACTCTAAATCAAAGCAAATGTTTTCTCTGTCGTTTCTGACATGACTCAATGTTTCCCTAGATGGGCTGGCAAATCAGGTAGGCTGTAACTGTCTTTCTCATCCACGGTGCTGTACTTGAAGCTGCTGCTATCGCAGTGGCTGCCCGTGCTTCAGAGGCACGGCACTGCCAAAATACGAGGGAGGTGGGGAGCCGTCTCCTGCCCGGCTACTGTGAGCTTGCTGCATGCGATGAAGCATCATGCTCACATCCACCTTCCCTTGACGACTCGGGTGTTGTCACTATCCAGACCTTCACTGAAACATGGAAGGGTGCCATGACATTATTTCCAATGTAAATGAGAGCCCTAATTGTTGGCTCTGTGTCCCAGCTCATAGTGAACGTAAGCTTACTGGAGTTTGTATATGAGCAACATTGTGCTCTACCATGGCTTCTCTTCAATGAAGCTTTATTTATACACTTTCTTGGTTGTGGCAGGGAGAGTTTTCTGGTTTTCTGTGATTCACAGTACATGAACTTTATCTTTTTGTTCATAAAATTCCCAAATGATCAGACATAAATGCCTCATTCCTACCACTATCCTCCCCAAGAGGCTTGTGTGCCAAAAAAAGACTTGGAGTTGGCTGACAAGTCATTTCCTGATTTGCAGCCGTTCCAGATTTACTCAGCTACCAGCCACCCCCATGATGAGCATTGTTCCTGTTGGAATGGGAGCAGGCTTACTCCTGTTTTTTGTTTCTCCTCTGTGGGTTTAAGCCTGCCAGGTGTTGAACCTTAATTCCTACAGAAGCTATCAATGAATTCTGACTTTTGTCATATGACTGGGTGGTGATGTGACATCTGGATCTTTTACACGCTGGAAATGTTAACCCCTTTTGAACCTTAATCTGTAGCAGATGACTATGGCCCATGATTAAGGTTTATTTCTACTCCAGTGTATCAAGGAAAAGATCCAGAATGCTTTCTTTCCCTCACCTAAAAGGTGTAGACACTAAAGTCCCAGAAAGTGATGAACACCACCTTTGTTCCTCAAGTATCTAAATTTCCTTACACTCCTCAGCGTTTGGCCCCAAAGTTTCCAAGGTTCATCCATGCAGGAGCACACAGACAGGTCTGCTAGCCTGGGCTCTGGGTACCTACCACCAGTTCGTGTGCCATTGTAATGCAGAGACAAGGCAAACTGTCTTTCTCTTCCCAAATCCTGGGATGAGCCTGCTCCTTAAATGTGTTCAGAGCTTACACATCTATTATCTAGAGGCCCAGAGAAAGGAGAGTGCCAGACTTGTTAAAAATAACATAGCAGTTATACACCCATAGGTATTATCCTTGAAAGACCCAATCTGCTCTGCCAGTGGTTGTGCCACCAGTCCAGAGGACATCTATAAAGGCTTGCACATGCCATCTGTTGAAGCTGAGGTACAGTCAGCCAGACTAGGGCCAAAAGGAGATCACCTGGAAGTAGCCTTAGGATAAGTGATGACTTTAGCCGTATTAGTTGCAGAAGCAATCTGCCCATTTTAAGGAAACTCAAGCCTGAAATGCTTGTCCAACATGACATTGTAGTGCTACTGGTACTTGCAATGGCCAACATACTGTTTAAGGGAGTTTTTTGATCATGCAAGAGTTTCAGTTCTCATTTTGCTTAAATGAAACTCTGTAAACGTTTTTGCAGAGAAAAGCCTTAAGATGCAAGCCCTGAAGAGCTATTTGCCAATAAGCAAACAAATATAAATATTATGTATTTTTTTAAAAAAAAATCTCTGGTTTTTTTCAGTTTGCATTGTGTTTTATAATTGCTTGGCTGTAGCAAGTGCTCAAAAAAGGAGGCACAGATGGTTAAAGTAACCTTGAATTATGTGCTGAGTTTGATAGTAGGGACATAGGTCCTATTCCTTTATGTTCTGCAGATCCAGATCGTACCTGCATGGCTGTGCACTGGCCTGTGTCAGTACAGACACACTGAAAAACCCTTACAGTTCTCCTGATCTCCATCAGAACTGCACAAAGGAGGAGGTTGATGTAGTGATGTGAGGGAGGCTGCATTGTGTCAGTCATTTGAGCAATTGGCCCCTGGTCTTATCCTTAGCACATATTTAACACATCTTGCCAAATTATGCGGTTGCTTAGTAATGTGAACAAATATCCCCTGGAGATTCAATAACCAAACTCATTATCACTTGTCATCTAGGCCAGGAACTGAATCCAGATCTCCAGGAGTGAATGACTGGTGTGTTAACCTAGTCTCCTACTGCTAAAATAGCAGAATGAATATGTGCAAAGTCAGCTCCATGCAGTGGGTAAAAATATGCCCTCAGTAAGAGCACAGAGAATCTCTATTAAAAATGATTCTCATTACATAGATTCCATTATCTGAACTAAGAAGGGGGGAATTTAGTATTTGTTAATGTTTCAAAGAGAGACATAAATGAAGATGGATTTTTAAAAATTATTTATTTTTTGATCTTGCAAACTGAGCAATGTATCAGAGTTATGTGTGTCATCTTTGGCACTTCAGAAGGCCACTGAATCGCTTTGAAAACAGAATCTCATTCCAGTGTCACTTGTGGATGCTGTTAGGTTGGTGTCTACAGCACTCACTGCAGCTGTGTGCAGTGGTACCTCACCTTGCTCCAGAGAGGCTTGTTTGCTGCGATGTAGTCACACCAGCCGGGCTCATCACCACGATGATGACACCTCACCAGTATCCAAGCTCATATCCCAGTCAGAAGCACACTGTCCTGCAGGACATACCAGCTCCTCTGGGGCAAGCTAGATAGCACTGCATTGTGCACACCATAAGTGTGTGTGATCTGAAATTTTAGCAAAGTACTCTACTTTGTCTCTTGCTCATCAGCAGGTTCCTTCTGGTTCATCAGGAAAATGCAGAGAGTCAGCCAGTTTGCTTAACAATGATTTTGGCAGTGAATCCAATATTTGTAGATCTGCGTACTGAATACATATGCTGTTGGCTATAAAGATACCACATTTTTCACTCATAAGCAATCCCAGCTGCATATATGGTTTTTTGGACTTTTTTTAAATTTTATTTTATTCTGGAGTAAATTTCAGACCAGCTGCTCAGTGTACAAATGCAAGTTGGTTTAATTCATGTAGAAGATGTATGCATATTAGACATTGAGGGGGTGTGTGCACTCATAATGATGGGAGTTCAGAGGAGATGTGGAGATTGACGATTTGCCTGAACAAGGTCAGTGCTGGCAAACATGGAAGGGAACATCTTAAACTGCTGTTGCCCTTTCATGTAATATCTGCTCAAGGGCAAAATGGACTTGATGTCCCTTAAGCAACTTTTCCTGTCACTTCCTCTGGACATCATTAACACAGAGTAATTATTTTCTGGAGTTCAGCCTGCAGGATCTTACCACTGTCATCAGCACTTTTCAACCTCTACTGAAATTATTGTGTGTGAAAGAAAGTTTGCAAAGTTTCTTGCCATTTTCTTGTTAAAATGGCCAACTGTTATCATGGACGCCAAATTGAGGGGATGACATCTTTTCACTGCAATGCTTTGGAACTGGGTTTGATTTTTCCCCCTTTTTGTTCTATTGAAAAAATGTGTATTTTTCAACTCTTGAGCACATAATTTCTCATCTCCTACCCATGTGAGAAGACGTTAATCTGGTAGCTACAGGATCTTACTGGCTGAACAGTCCTCCTATCTATCTGGGAACTGTTACAGTTATCAGATTTTTGCAGGGGTAATAGCATGTTTAGTTCTCTAGAAGTATGAATCATTAGGTATTTGCTGCACTGATATACCCAAGGGGATTTTAAAGCTACTGTCACTCTTGTGCACACCATAAGTGCCTTCATCTCATGTGGCAGGACTTTTGCACATTGTGTGAAGAAGCTCCAGTGAGGAGCTGGCATTCTTGCAAGGATTTGGGCATTGGCCACATCCAGAGCCAGGACACAGGTTGGGGTGTCCAGAGTTGTACCAAGCATCTGCTTGGTATGTCTTTGCCATGTGCTCTGACTTGCATCAGTCTTAAGATTTGTGATGAGAAAGAAGCCTTCTCCTCCACTCAGGTTGCAAAGTAGATTGGTGATGTGCTTTTTGAATTTTTCTTGCTATGTATCGTCTTATGTGGTGAGCAAGCCCTCTTACCAAGCTTTGCTGAGCTCCCTTCTTTCATCAGGAGCAGGACATTGGCAATTCTTCTGCTCTTTCCTTCTCTCTTCATTTACCATGAGAAAGTTACTGCTTTTGGTCGTTCCTACTTGGTGTTAAGTTCATGAGAGGGTTTGGGGAGCCGCTTTGTTGCCTGTGGTGAAGTGGAGCATGTAGAAAAAAAGTCTGAGAACCTAAGAAATATATCTATTGCAACATTTTTTCTTGATTGCAGAGGGCTAGACTCAGTGGTCATGTGAGGGTCTCAGAGTCTCAAAGGGGTCTCTGTCAAACATTTCTTGACTTTCCTCATACTCGACCAGATTCAGAATTTGCTCATACTTGCTATGTTCCAGATTGTACCACTAGGCAATTACAGTTGAGTTACCGTTGTGCTGTAATGGACTTATGCATAATTTCAAGCAGAGACATGTGCTTTCAAGTTCTGACTCCACAGAAACATTCAAACCAGGATGTGGACAATTCCTTACTTGAGGTTCTAGCATGCAGGGGGATGAGGTGGTGAAAAGAAAACACTAGCATCATATGTATACTAAATTCCCTTCCTTTGGAATTCAGCACAGTAATTCCCCTCTGCCCAAGTTAAGGATCCAGTGCTCATTCTCAGACTTGGAGTTATCACTTATTGTCATACTAGAGCGATAATTTTAGGATAGGGCTGAGGCTGTACAGCCTGTCTGGGGACTGCTGCTGAAACAAGAGCTTCTGATTCCCATCTGAGCACTCCCATTGGGTGTGTGATCCCATTGCCTCCTTTGTGCAGCAGATTGTGCTTGTCTCACAGCCTGAGGAGTCAGCTTGAGGAACTAAACCCACAGACACGTTAACTAGCAGAGATTGCCTGAAGATGGGCTCACTCATATCATAAAACCACACCCTTGGCCCGTTCCTTCTCAAGCTCTTTCTTCTAGGTCCCATTGCTGAGAGAGTCAAGGGGTTGCAGCAGCCTCCAGCAGCTCCACAAAGGGGGATGTCTCAGAGACAGACCACTTGACCACACAGCACATGCTGCTATTTCATTTGCAAATCTCAAGTCTTCAGAGTTGTGCTGAAGTCATGTGATGTGTACCTAGGAATAGCTTTTTGAGGAGCGGTATGATGGAATGATTAGGCAAGGAAGCAAAGCTTAATTGGTTTTGATGTCATGGAAATACAAGATGTAGTCTTTTTCAGGTTGCATTTATATTTTTTCCCAGCAATACCGAACTCCATACTTGATCCCCGTTTTGCAGGTATCTCATTCCCATATCAGAATTCACTGTCCTGAAATAGTCACCTAAGCTTATCATCCAGTGAGAAGAGTCAAAGCAGTCTGGTATCCCATGTTAGCCTCCTGAAGGAAGGGAGAGGTGAAGCCAGTGTGCTAGGAAAGTGTTGAGGATGGCAACATGTCTGTCTTCTGGGTCAAAATCTCTTCTTCTATTTGAGAGATATGCCCTAATACTTTCCTGAAGTTAAGTGTATAAAATCTGTCTTTTAAAAGCAAAATGTTTTATAGCATGGCTAGAGGAGAGCCAGGGCTCCTATTTTATGCAATATCCCAGTGATTATAGCATTAGCTCAGGTTAGAAGCACAGAAGTTCAATTCTATTTTGAAGGGATTCAAAACCATTCAGAAGATGAATAAGTAATAAAAATGTATACACCAGCACTGTTTTGCTTTGTTGTTAAGTCTTTTTCTGTTGCTAATACGCAGTGCATCTAATTGCAAGGCATTTCTTTATCAGCAGTGGAAACTATTTCAGTAAAAAGAGTTTATTCCACCAAGTTAGACAGTTGCCTTCTTAAACCCGAAAAAGAAATGCCCAGGCATCCCATTATTATTGGTTTGAATTATTTATAGCCTGTAGCATTTTACAAGACATTCGAAAAGCAAATGCATCCCATATTTTAAATATTACTAGGTGGTAAAAGATGCACACAATGCAGTATAGGATTGCTATCATAGCATTTCCCCTGATGCCGCTTGCCACAGAACTTGACTGTGCTGCCACAACAGTGACAATCAGGAATACTGTCATTATGGTCAGTAGGGGAGCTCTTGATTTATTTACATTCATGTAAGCAAAGTCAGAAGCAGGCCTTGAAAAATTTTAAGGTCATTGCATCAAGTGAGGTGTAACTGCAGTTTTCAAAATTACTGTAGGGCTTTGCAAGATAGAGTTTATGAGCTGACTTTATATTAATAGCAAATATATGTGAAGTATTTTCCCCTTTGAGGTTTACAGCTTCATATTTTCTTACAGAAAAACAATGGTATTAGTTTTGTTGTGCAGCTTTGTTGATCAGATGCAGGTGCTGATGATGATGCATATGTGGGGCAAGGTTTCAGTGCTGGTTGTTTCTCCCTGCCCCTTGGGTCCTGAGATTTCAGAAAGTAAAGCTGAGTAACATCTCAAAAAATTGACCTTAAGTCAGGCAGTTTAGCCCAGGAATTGAGTACTTACCACCACCACACACAGAGACAAAACAGCTGGGAGGGAGAGGGCAGGTAGGGAAGGGGAGGAGTAGTGCTGAGACTCAGCTACCTCTGCCCCTCCATCCAGTATCTCTAAGCATCAGCTGCCCTTGGATAAAGCCATCTCTGACTACGACTGGACCACAAGAGGAAGGGAAGGCCTGCAAATGGCATTGTGCACGCCAAGCTGTTCACATGTGCCCTGTCTGACCCATGCCAACAGGTCGGTGAGCACTAAGACCTTATCCTACAGCGTGGCACTTGCAAGGCTGTGGCTCCCCAAAACTCCAGAGCTGAGCACATCCGTGGCTTTGACCCGTGCTCTGTGGAAAATACCCACAGATTACAGAGGAACATGTAAAGTATGACAATAATACATCAGGATATGATTGAGAGCATAGCAAGTCCTTTGATGCTTTTTACCTTGGAGAAGAGCCAGTCTTCAAAACAAGTGAGCTGGCTGCAGCCATAGAGACCTTGACACCCAGAGGGGATGGCTGCTGATTCATCACTCACATATATCCTTGCGGGTTATTCTGGGTTTTCCCTAGCTGTTTGGCGTTTTTTCTTGTACTTCATTAGCACCAGTGCTTAACATTGAGCACTACATACTCTAGGTTAGCCAGACATTCAAACACTTAAGTCGTTAATATCAATGTCTATGCCAGAGGGCTAGTTACATCTCAAACCTTTCTATATCCTTTCCTAAAGACATTTTTCACCTAGATCAATGAATCACTAGACTAGTGATTATCCAGTCTAAATCAGAATCCTATTATGTGAGTGCTGCTGCTGAAATGTAGGTAATAATAATAGCCATAGCGAGGAGTGAAATGTAGCACAAGCATCCTGTATGTGTCCCTTTAATTAGAAACCACGCAGAGTTTGAAATCTGAGGTGCTTCCAAACATGTGTAGTGTTCATTTTAATCATTCCTCAGAGTGCAGGAGGAAACATAATTAAATTCAGCACGAGAGAAACTCCTGGGAGTGGGTGCAGGAAACACTTTTTTTTCAGTATTATGATGATGATAATGATGATGATGCACAGGGACAGGATTTTGAAAGCATTAACCTGACAAGGCACCAAGGAGCCCCATAGTATGTCAGCAAGCAGCCAAAGCACCGAAAGATCCTTAAGGCATAACTTTGACCCATATTCTGTAGATAATCAACTTTCCTCTCCCCAAAGGGGATTTGGGAGAATGAGATAAAAGCGTGATTTGCATTACGAAGCCTTGTATCTTTCTTGATGTTTTCCTTGTCTGCTCCAGCTACTGTTGCTTCCTAACATCAAACTGTGTGGAGGCTTGCCACAGCTGGGGGAGAAACTAAACTGCTCCTAATGGGGAGCACCCCTGGCGTGGTGGCAGGGGGGAGCCCTTTCCCACCACAGAGGAGGCGAAGATGCACAGTGTCAGAGTGTGAGATGCTTTCTGACCTCTTCAGTACCGTGAGGCCACAGGAGGTGCGGGGCAGCCCTCTTCTCCACCCAACTGGCACTCCTCCAAGCCAGAGCTGATTAAAGCCCTTCTGGCAGTCAGCTGGCTAACGAGCAGGAAGGTGCCAGCGTGTCCTGTCAGCAGGACTGAGGCTTGAAAGTGATCCCTAATCGTCTTTGTGATGAGAGTGCTTGTCGGTAAATTGTAGCTAGTGAGTCATTTCAGGGCAAGGGACCTAGATGGGGGGGCAAAGCAGAGGCAGAGAGAGGGCAGTCCTGTCAGGAAGAGGGCAGTCATCCCAAAAAATAAGGTATTCTTTGGGGGAAATTAACAACCACAGTGTCGTTTTTGATAAAAAGAGCTGAAACTCAGTGAATTAAAAAAACCAAACCAAACAACCCACAAAAAACCAACACCATGGATTTTTGATTTTTAATGGTTACCAGATATTTTAATATTACTAATTGCAGCAAATGGGGGAAATAATCTCTCTAAATTCCTGCCAAGTAGATTGGCACGTTCATTTCTTCAGACGCCATGAGCATGGAGAGCCCCAATGTGCTCTGACTTGAGAAGGCTCCCGACAGTGAGGGGACGAGGAGGCTGCTCACACGGCGCAGATGTGGATGAGCTAACTCCTCTCACACTGACATGGTGAGCCAAGAATATTTCAACGTTAGCATCTCCTAGTGCAGTTTCATCTCACTGGCTATAAAGCCTGTCCCGGTGCAAAAGGAACCTCTGCGATTTCCATGTAGCTATGAGAAAGGAGCTAGAGCTGGTTTTGTGTAACAGGATTTGTGTGGGCTGTTGGTAAGGGCACGCTGCTGATAAATAAAGTTCAATTGTAAATATTCTCTAGTGGCATAGGAATTTATCCACCTATTGAAGTTTACAACTGAGCTACCGAGGAAACATGTTCTTTAGCTCCACTGTGTATGCAGCCCACGGTGCATTTATCAAATGCCCTGTCAGTTCTGGGAAGGCACAGTTCAGGTAATATAGTATTTATGAAACTGCTAACACCACCATAGAAAGTTCTCACAGGCTCTGGTTTTTAAAGCTGCCTTATGAAAACTTCAGACAAGGGGAAAGCAGCAGATATATTGCCAGTTTTATAGTAGAGGCTCTGCTTTGTGGTCACATGCAGTGAGGAAGATATAACAGAAAGAGGTGCTTCCTACGTACCACATTTATTTATCATAAAGCATACAGTAAAAGCAGTGTAAGCAAATGCTACCTTTTTTAGAAGTGTTAGGGCTTAAATAGGAATTTTGGATCCTTCCCCTTCATCAGAAATAAGAATTAAGGCTGCTTTCTCATCATTCACCCATCTCAGTTTACAAGCCTCCCTGCAGGCTCTTAGTGTGGGCACTTTTTAATCCCCTTTCTGTATCAGATGGTCTTCATGGTCATTTGTCTTCTACTGCTTCTCCCATACTCTCTGGAAACTCTGGAAGTGGCCCTGCTTGCTCCCATGCAAAACCATCCCTCTTTCACCCTTCAAACCTTGCAATACCCTGAGATTCCTCAACTCCTTAGCAGCTGCAGGTTTCCATATGGAGGAATGATTGCAACATGGTTCTTTAACAACTCTGTGTCACCTCAGAAAGATAAATAAAAAAAACTCCTCCATTTTTAAATTCTCCTGCATTGTTTTGTTTGGGTGCTGGAGCCTGTGAGCTGAGGTTGGCAAAGTAGTTTGTGTTGTTTCAGCTGCTGATTTTCTTGATTCTCAGTGATTGAAATAATGGGAGAAGTTCTGCACAACCTTTAAGTTAACATGTGCATGAAGGGAGGGAGGAAGAGAGGAGAAAGATTTTCCTAGTGTGCAGTTATTTATGTTCAAAAAAACCCCAAACCCACAGAAGTCTCTTCTCCACTAGTAGCAATCCCGACAAGATTCGCCGGAGTGGGGCTCCCTCTGTTGAGCTGTGGGAGCTTCACCAGATGGTAAATACAGCTGCCCACTCCAAGTTCGGGGCAGCTTCATCTCCAGACCCTTCCTTACCCCTTCCTCCTCCCTGTGGTCCACCTGAGAGAGAGAGAAAATTGCAATGGAAAAGTCCTGTCAAAGCAGGGACTGGGAGTGGTACCTCCAAGCTGTGACCTGCCTTGTGTCTGCCAGGAGGAAACTTAGCTCTGATGAGTTGTAGCAGAACTGGACCGTAAAGTCCTTTCTGGGGCGGAGGTGGGAGGGCTTTTTCGCTAAGGAAATGCTTGAGTCACAAGGCAACAAGCCAAGAAGAAAGATGTGGAAAGGCTGGAACACAAACCAAAGGTACTGGGCTAGGCAGCAGAGTTACAAAGGCACCACTGGAAAATGTACGCTGTCCCGTGCTTTGTCAGCTTCCACTAGGAAAGATCAAATGAACGAGTTACAGCACAGATTCACACTATGGGCCTTTATGCAACACCTTTTAGTATTTTCCACAAAATGTTCTCTTTCTTTCTTTTTTTTTTTTTTTTTTTTTTTTTTTTTTTTTTTTTTTTTAA